>BGPR01020653.1:0-27607 GCA_013235015.1 Araneus ventricosus | reverse complement strand
CACCATTAATTAAACTAATTTCTTAGTTATCATTTAAAATGCAATAAGTCTTACATGAAATTTTCTTAAACAATAATTTGTTTTAATTATAGGATTCGGTAGTGTTGCCTATTTTCCGTGCTTTCTTCACATTTTCCCAAAACATCTTTAAGGGTGTTTTCAAAAGAATATTTTCCCCTCCTCAATAGCACTCACTTTTCCAACATATTTAAAGTGTAATTTTTTTCATGAAAATGTATGAAATTTCCTCACATCTTTATTGAAGTGTTTTAAAAAAACTGAGTTTTTATTTTTAATTTTTTTCTAAATAACTCCTTGAGTTACGTTTGATACAGGGCCGGATAATCGAGGTTCTACTGTGTCAGAGCGTAATATAATCCTTAAGAATAATCTGGCCTCGACTTTCTGATGACTCTCCGCTTTATGAAACCTACTGGAGTCCGAAGGAATCATTTTTGATAGTATGTCTGTGCTTCTGTTGACTAACTAATAAACGGAAAGATTTAGAGGGATGAAATTTGGTAAGCTGTTTTTACACCAAATGTATAGATATTTGTCAAATTTTGGACGAAATCCGCCGCTGAAATGCCTTGCTGTCTGTCCGTCCGTTGGGTGAAATTCACGACGTAAAACACTCCTATAAGATAATTCTACCTCAGGAAACAAATACAATTTCAATTACCATCTGATAAAACCGAACCACATAAAAGAAATTCCAAAATAACTTTAAAAACATGTCAAGAGTAATTTTACACGGAATTAATTAAAATGTTTCTTGTTTTAATTTAAATAGAATTATCCCGCTTTTACCCAAGAGATGAACTATTACCAAAATATGTCCTATGTTTTTATTTCGCTATACTTATTTAACGAGGATTTCTTTGTGGAAGTTTTAAGTTTACATCAAGATGTCAACAAAGACTTTCTTACCATTCCAGCGGTGTCGTGGATTAGGAACGCCATTCCGTCAATCTTGCTTTTGACGAGAAATAAATAATAAATAATTGTAAAACCCTTCTTTAAAAAAAGTGCGATTTTTGTCACTCAGTTTAGAGCGTTGCAGTACGTCTTATTTGCGAATACATTAATGTTAAATTCATAATATCGTGAAAAGTACAGGGTTGTCATAAAATATTGGAGACATTTCAAAAATTAATTTAAAAAAGCCCTTTAATGTGACAACTTCGTTTCTTAAATGAGAGATTATCTCAAAAGCTTTTTGCAGTTATAACGCATTAAATCTGTGATATTCGATGCAGGTTTGAAAAAGGCTACCGTGCAACAGAAGGCACGTCTCTGATTCCTCGAGAGCAAATGAATTCCAACAGTTCAAAGAATTATTCAGTTATAATATCGAAATTGTATGTCTCCAAGTAGAAGCTCCATCAAGCGTTGGCACCGAAAATTTCAATACTCTAATCGAATAATTCTTTGAACTCTAACAATTGAATATTTGAACTGCATAGGGAAGTCATATCCACGGAGCTTTATTGTATTAATTAAGGTGTTCAATATCTGCGTACCTATATATATATATATATATATACGAGAGTTTTGTTTACGTTTAAGTTTAACTTCCTTGTTTTACTAATAAATGTCTTGCATAGAAAATGTCTGGTTATTTTTCGTATATGAATCCAGAACTGTTTTAAAGCCAAGGGTTTTTAAAAGCTATTTCTCATTTAAGCAATTATAGTTTTTGATACGCTGCTAGCGTAATGAGTTATTTCTTTGTATAACGGATAACATAATGTTTTGGTATCCTCGGCGGGACTGTAATTGCGATTATGGCTAATCTAGAAGCTCTTAAAAATCGCGAAAAACTGACATAGCCACTTTTACGAAAGCGTATAATAAAGTAGAAGAACTGATAGCCTTGGAAGGTGTTGATACTTCCGAACTGGAAACAGAAATGAATGTTTTGAAAGTGAAAGTTGATCGTTTGGAAATAACGCGTGCAATTATCCTTGAACTTCTTCCCGAGAGGGATCTGAAGCAGAATTTGAAATTGTTGAAGATTTTCGCTATAAAGCTATACGGATTGAAACTAAAACCACAAGGATTATCAATTTTCAACAACATAATGTAAGTACTATTTTGCGTTCAACTCACAGTGACTCTGCTGTAATTCATTCTGCTGAAAATGTTGTTATTGAAAAAAGAAGATTTAAATTGCCTAACTTAGAAATACGAAAGCTTGATGGCGATATCAAAGAGTTGCTTTCTTTTCGTTTCCAATTTGAAAAAAATCATGATGATTCTAGTATTGAAGATTCAGATAAATTATAGCATTTGTTACAATTTACCGTTGAAGGCTCTCGAGCTAGAGAAGTGACTGAAAGCACAACTGGCGATAATTATCCTAAAGTAATTGATTGTTTAAAAACTCGATTTGGTCGTAATGATTTACAAGTTGAATTTTATGTTAGAGAATTATTAAAATTAGTTCTGAAGAATGCTAATTCAAATTTTTCCACGAATAATTTTTGTGCATTATATCACAATTTAGAACAGCAGATTCGTGCACTTGAAACACTTGATGTTACAACTTATAAAAGTGCTGCTTTACTTTATACATTGGTTGAATCTTGCCTTCCTGAGGATTTTCTTAGAGCTTGGCATCGAAGCTAAAATTTTGATCTTGGTAGCGATTCAAAAAAGAGACTTGATAGTTTATTAAAATTTTAAAAAGCAGAAGTTGAATCTGAAGAGAGAATTAACTTAGCTGCGTCTGGTTGCGGTTTGAAGTATGAATCATGTTATAAAAATGGAAGTAAATGAAATAAACGTAAAATGTGTACTGCAACTAGTTTGTTGAGGACTTCTACTACTGTAAAGAAGTTGTGTGTTTTCGACAATGGTAAGCATGAGTCGACAAATTGCGTTAAAGCAGAAAAAATGTCTTATAGTGAAAAAAACATTTATAAAATGTAAAGGTTATTGTTTCAAATGCATAAAAGCTCGACATAGGGTAGGAAAATGCCGATGTTTCGTAAAATGTATTGTCTGTAACAAGATACACTATGCAATAATGTGTACCGAGTCAACTAAAATTGTAAATATGCCTACATCAAGTAATTCGGAAAAGTAAATTAAAGAGCAGAATCAATCAGTAAATTTAGCAAGTATTTCGAACACTCCACAAGTTTTGTTGCAGACTTTCAAGGTTCAAAAAAAGTAAGAACTGTAGTTTAACTGTTAGAGTAATGTGTGATTCGGGATCTCAGAAGTCGTATATTAGAAAAGAAGTAGCATATGTTTTAGGATTAACACCTTTACGGCAGCAACTTTTGCCCCATGCACTTTTTGGAGGGGAAAGGAACAACGGGCATCATAGGAAGCTTAGATGGAAATTTTAATTGTAATTTTGATGTGGTTGATCAGGTTATTATATGAAATGACGTTCCCTCTGTTTCGTACGGCCCAGGGATTGGGCCGTACCTAACAGAGGAATCTATGAATATACAAATGTTTGATATAGAAGACAATTTAGGGCCAATTGATGATCTTATTGGAGAAGATGTTGATGGCAGGCTTTTTACTGGAAAGAGATTTCTCTCTAGTGGATTAGTAGCCTTGGAATCCTATCTAGGATGGACTATTATGGGACATACTAACTTACCCTCTGAAAAAGAAGATACTGCTATTATGGCCATTTCGACGTTTCTAAGAGAAGCAATTATTTCCGTTCTTTTTAGTCTAGAGTTTTTAGGGATAAGTGATCCTGTTGAAATGAAATCCAAAAAAGGAAAACGAATACCTGACCACAATGTATTTTGTAGAAACTGTCAGAATTAATGGTGATGGAAGATATGACGTTTCTCTCCTGTGGAAAGGAGATCATTTTCCTCTATCCAGTATTAAAGAGAGTGCTGTTAAACGATTAGAAATATAGATTAGAAAATCGCATCACGAAACCTTGTTTACAGCTTATGATGATGTGTTTAAAGAATGGGCATCATTATGTATAATTGAAAATGATCCAGTTGAATCATCATCTCGCCACCATGAACTAACATTATTTGCCCCAAAGACCTGTTGTAAAAGAGCATGGAACAATAAAATTGCGTCCAGTTTTTGATGCCTCTGCCAGACAAGTTGGGACGCCATCACTGAATCAGTGATTAGAATCTGGACTTAATCTATTACAATTGATCCTTATTCTTCTTCTCAGATTCAGAGAGCATAAATATGGCATCATCTAGAGAAAGAAAGAACTTATAGAGAAAGCTTTCTTACAAATAAGAGAGTGTGCGACCAGATGATACGGATTATACTTTTTTTTGGTGGGATGTAAAAGAAAATGTTGCTCCGAATAATGCGGCATGCCCGTGTGGTGTTTGGTGTAAAAATAAATCCTTTTCTCTTAGAAGCTATGCTACAACACCTCTTAAAAATTTATCCAAAAAGTTCGACATATAGTAAGAGAACCGTTGATATTCTTCTTCGAAGTTTTTCCCTGGGTGACTAAATTACAAGTTTGGACAACAAATCAGAAATATTACCTTTTATTGAAGGTTGTCTTCATATCTTGGCTGAAGAAAGATTCAACTTGAGAGGATGAAAGTATACAGAAGATGATGACACAGAACAGGTTACTTCAATTCTAGGATTGATTTGGAGTCGCAGAGAAGATGAACTGAAAATTAATCTGGATTTGCTGAAAGCATAAAAACTTGAAATTGTATCGAAGAGAATAATTCTTTCCGTTACATATAGAATTTTTGATCCTGTCCGGTTTTTATCTCCTGTTGTCTTGATGCCCGATCTGATGTTACAAAGGATGTGGAAAGATACTATCCCGTGGGATAGAGAAGTATAAGATAATATGAAACTTGAATTTCTAAAATGGTTTGTAAAGTTAGGCTCCTTGAAGAATTTGTTTGCTAGCCGCTGTTTTTCTCCTGCTACAAATGGTCAACATGGTCTTAGCATTCATACATTTTGTGATGCCAGTCAATTTGCAAACTCAGCAGCAGTTTTCGTTCGCATTGAGTATGCTGATGTTGTTCTTGTAAATCTTTCAGCCGCCAAATCGAGAGTTGCCGCAGTTAAAATCATCACTATTCCTCTTCTTGAGTTGCTGGCTGCAACGGTGGGAGCACCAATGCACAGATCTGTGCTCAGCGCACTCCAGTGGGGCACTGTCAAGCAACACTACTGCTCTGATTCCAACACTGTATTGGGTTGGATTGAGCGTGAAGAACTTTTGTCAATTTTTGCAAATAGCAGAGTTCAAAAGATAGGAAAACTGACTGATCTAACCTTGTGGAAGTATCTTCCAGGAGCACAAAATCCTCCTGACTTACCTTCAAGATGGTGTTCTGCTCACCAGATTTCATGCAGTAGATGGTGGTAAGTACCCAAATGGCTTCTACAAACTGAGGAAAACTGACCAGTTACTAAACCTGTTCTTGGCGAACAATCTGTTTTGAAAGAAAAATGAAAAACAAATCCAACTTCCAAGAGTCTTCCATTTGCGTGCTCTTGAAATCAAACTGAAAATAATGAAAGCAGCAGTAAAGACAATAAAGAAGACTTCCTTAGTAGATATAATTCAGGCTGATACTACTATTATTTTTCAAGTTATGATCGGATGCTATGAATGACGGCTTGGATGAAAATATTCATTTTCAACTGCAAGAATTCGACTTCTAGAATCACTGTTGAATTATCACATAAGGAAATAAAACAGGCAAAACCTAAAGATTGTAAAGATGATAAAATACGAATACCTTATTGATGAAGTCAACTGAAAGAAATTGAATTCTTTAGCAACATACAAAGATGGAGAAGGATCCTTAGAGTGAAGACAAAAATAGCGTATCGAAAGGATCCAGAAGATTTCAAGAACACTATCATTTTACCATCTCATCAACAAGTCTTCGAGAGAATTATCATGACTGAACACAAAAAGAATTCACATGCAGGATTGCAAATGCTCTTGAATATTCTACTTGAACATTATTGGATTTTGAATACGAGAAAAACTGTTCGATCAGTAGTATCAGAATGTGTTATTTGCTTGAGACACGCCAAAAGAAATGTGACTGGCCCGAAACTTCTCTTCCCGAAAATAGAATGAAAGATGTTGCATTTTTTGAGATCGTCAGTTTTGATTTAGCTGGACCGCTGTATTTAAAAGAAGAGAGTAAATCGTGGATTTGCATATATACGTGTGCTGTTTCAGAGCTGTACATTTTGAATTTCTTTCGTCATTAACTACTGAAGCTTTTCTTCAAAGCTTCCGCAGATTCATCGCAAGAAGGAAAAGACCATAAATTTTGTATTGTGACAATGGAAGAAATTTTATCGGTGCTTAAAATTATTTGAAATCAGAGAATTGGGCTGAGATTGTTCAATTTAGCAGTATGTGAAGAATACAATGGCTTTTCAATCCTCCTAGTGCTTCCTGGTGGGGTGGTTTCTGGGAAAGATGAGTTGTTGTAATGAAGCAGATCGCAAAAAGAGTTCACGGAAAAGCATTTTTATCTTGCGAAGATATGGTCACTGTCTTATGTGATACAGAATCTGCTATGAACTCTAGACCACTTAGCCATGTGTCCGAAACGGAATCTGAACTGATATCTTTGTCACCTAACTCATTTCTTAAATATTTCAAGCGTTCCTGATTTAGATGAAGTAGATGAATTTCTTCTCAACAAAAAAAATAAAATATCGCTAACAGTTAATAACTTATATTCGGAAAAGATTACGTCTGAATATTTGCTTTTGATTCAAAGAAATGAACACAAAATACAGGGACGAGAAATCAAGTTTGGCGAAGTTGTGCTCATTGGAAGTGATATTGTTAAATGTATTAGGCTTCGTTATTGAATTGTTGCCTGGAAGAGATGGTGTTACCAGACTACTTCGCTTGCGAACATCTAAAGGAGAACTGTTACGGAAAATACAGAGAATTTTCCCGTTTGAAGTTTACAAAGAGATTTGCAATGACATTGCACCTGTTATTGTAAAAATAGAAAAATGGGAGGACTGTAAAACAACCTCTAAAACTGGACTTGTAAATATTTCTTTTACCTTTTGAACTTTAAATGTTATGCTTTCATTTTAAAATTTATAGTGTTAGTTAGTATATAATAGTTATAGTAAATAAGTACAAAAGTATAGCGTGTTAACCTTTGGAAATTTTAAATGTTTTTTGTAAGTTAAATTGTCTTCCAACAACTTAATTTGGGAGGATATCATATCCACGGAACGTTTCTGTATTAATTCAGGTGTTAAGTATTTGTGCACGATACATATATATGTTGACTGTAACCTTCTATAACTGTTCGTTGAAGGAGAGTTTTGTTTAACTTTCTTGTTCTACTAATAAACGTCTTGCATAGAAAATGTCTGTTTATTTTTCGTATATGAATCCAGAAATGTTTTAAAGCCACCGTTTTTTTAAAGCTATTTCTCCTTTACGCATTTTCAGTTTTTGATACTCTGCTAGCGTAATGAGTTATTCTTTGTGTAACAGATAGCATAATAAAGGTTTTTCATATTAATTTTGAAACGGGTGCAATAATTCATAACCACTGTGTATAAAAAATTTTAGTGCGTTAAGAAAAGCGCCGATTTTCCACCCCAAAATTGAAAATATTTTTAAACTAAAAAGTGGAGATTTGAGTCTTTAATCTGAAACATCGTACCATACTGATGCTTTAGCTTGATTCATCTGGATTTATGAATCTGCTGTTTCATTCTGTGCCTAACAATCTTTACTTCATGCAACTTGCAAAAAGAATTCCAGCCTGAAAACATAATCATAATTTTTAAAAAGAGAAATCCTGCTATTTATCAAATATTGACGTTGACATATTTTTTCGCACGAGAAAGAGGAAGTAATTTTTGTTAAGCTTCTCAGTTCCCTTTTAGAAAACGCGGCACTTCTTTATAAAACATGCAGGGTGTACACAAATGAAGTGACACATATCAAAAATTAATTTAAAAAAATAAAAATTTTGGAACTACGTTTTTTTTAAATAAGAGCGCATCTCAAAAAAGTTTTTTTCAGATAGGTAACGCGGCGTTACGCCGTTCTAAATTTGTTAAAGCGAGAGTTTCGTACGCAATGGCTACCGATCTGCAAAAGCTGATGCGTGTTTTCTGTTTTCTTTTTTCAGTTTTTCTTGAATATCACGAAAACTTTTCAGTTTTCACACTACATGTGAATTAACAAATTAAAGAGCATAAAATTATCTACAAATGCATGCATTCCTTTTTCCCCAGTTTTAATATAAAAATATTCAGCTGAAACAAAGTCAAAAATTATACTATCTCAGATCTTATCTGACTCATTATGCTAGAGATTTATCTAGTAATTTTGAATCATTATACGAAGCATTAATAACTCGCTATGATAATGAACGTCTGTCTTATCGTTGACATTCAAGTTCAAAATATTTGAAATTTGAAAAAATACAAAGTGAAAGTGATAATAAATAAAAATAAGATATTGATGTGAAAGTGATGATAAATAAAAATTCTTATACAGAAACTTGATAAGGAATCAATGAGAAGTTTTGAACTATTTCCTGATTCAAAAAATGTAACTAAATTTGAGCAATTTATTAAATTCTTAGAACAACGTGAATCAGTCTTGTTATCTAGAAATAGAAAATAAGGTACTTACGTATTAACGCCACCGAGGCTACAGATTTGGCGGTTTTTAAGTGCCGCCAAATTTAGCGGTTTTTGTACTTACGTCTTAACGCCAATTTGGCGGTTTTTAGGTGGTTCCAATTTGGTGGTCTTTGACTCTGCTAGTAATGTATGCGTACTTACAAAAAATAAGCAACAGTTTAGGAATAAAAAAACAAAAAATCATAACGCCTGTTTCTGGGTTGAATGGATTATCGCAGAATATTGAGTGGAAGGTGAAAACCCATGTATTTCTAATGAAGATCGTAGTTCTAACGAACAAGTAGAATTCTTAATTGTAGATGAGATAGCGGAATTAAATTCATCTCAAGCATTGAATATTACGAATGAGGAAATTCTGCAATTTTTAAATTTAGCTGATAAATCATTTTATTACGCTAATGAAATAAATGCACTTATAAGTGCTGATATATTCTTTAAAGTTTTGAAGCATAATACATATAAAGTACATGACGAATTCTTTTTTAAAGAAAGTTAATTCGGGTGTATCGCCTCTGGCAAACTTCAAAAAAAGGAAGTTAGTAAACAAAATAAATGTTTCTTTGCGAGAAATGACACTCTTCAAGATACATTGAAGCATTTCTTCGATTTAGAGGGTCTAGGAATTCGGGATGTTCCAGTTTCTATTGAAAAAGATCAAGCAATAGAAATATTTAACGAAACTGTTGAATTTAAAAATGACCATTATGACGAACAATTCCCCTTTAGGAAATCCTATGATAAATTATCTGATAATTATTCCTTAGCCAAACAACGTTTTTAAAATTTGTGGAGAAGATTTAGCCACGATCCTGAATTGCATCAGCAGTACCGTGAAATTATTCGCGATAACGTAGAACAGAGCATTATAGAAGAAGTTAAAGCTGACATAAAAGGAAACAAATCAAATATACCTTACACGCTAAATTCAATTGAGCGATTTCTGGACTCCAAAAGGGAGCGAATGTAAAAATTCGCCTTTCCGATCTTTTAGTACAGAAAAACGCTCCTTAAAACACTGTTATAGTCAAAAACCAGTTTCGACTGCTTACTCGCTAAGAAACTGGTAACGGATACGAAAATCGTTTGATTATTCCGTTCTTCTGCGGAGTGGTTTTTAATTTCAATTTTCGACGCTAGGGGTATCCGAAAAATCATTGGTTAATAATCATCACGTGACGACTTTCCTCATCTGTGGGCCGATAAGATTGGCAGACATTTTTTTTTATTTTAGCCGGCTTCCTTCATGTTAGTGGAGGAATGAAATTGAAACGTATTAAAGGACATTAATATTTGTTATTTACATTAATCAGGGAGATACACAGTCCTGCCCTGGTTCGTGATTTTCTGTAGCCGAAAGGAGTTTTGGACTTGGTCTAGCTGAGGACTTGAACAAGTGGAATAAGAAACAACAACAACAGATTCACAGTATGGTGAGTTACATTTTCAAATTCTAAAATTGCTCTTTAATTTCATAGTCGGGAATCTGTCCAGATATTTTTTATATGACTGATATTATATTTATGCACATTCTGCAAAAACTTCGTTAAATAACCTAATTCCATTCTGAACATATCCCTGATATATGTTCCTACTTGAATGCAAATTTGAAAATTCTTGAGACATTAAAAATAATTTAGGGAATATCTTCATCCTGAATACATTATTTAATGACACTTTAATTTTAGAAAATTATATATCATTAAAGATTATCCATTAGAAAGTTCAGGAAGAAATTTAATATGATGAAATTTAATTTCATCCACTATCATATTAATCACACTTATTTTTATTTTTAACTTAAGGTGTATGTAAATTTGGTTTCAGCAGTGAATGCATGTTTTAATGTTTAAGTTGATTGTAGCAGTAATAGATAAAAGAATTTTAAAGTAAAAACTTGTGTCCCCCAATTAAAAATAAACTGATAGTGAAATGAAATGTATAGTGTTTATTAATTCTTCATTATTTTAATATTTTGGACATTGTTTAATAATTATAAAGTGTCTACAGTTTCCATAAATATATTTTTTATTTATGTGTTTATTTTATTTGGGAGAAAAAATTGCAGAATTTAATTTGCCTGTCCACAAAATGCTTGTGTTTGTCAGACTATTCTAATGACAGTTTAGTTATCTAAATTATATATACATATAATAGAATTATTATTATATTCATGTGATTCTTACTTCCATTGATATCAAAATCTCTATGTTTTAAAAAGTTTGTCTCCTATTGATGTGCAGTTGTTCTTTGATCAAGTCATTTATAAGCAGTTTTATTATTATTAATTGTGCATTGGGATGAGTGTTTTTAGTTTAATTTTTCCACTATTAGAATATGGGGTTGGAGCAGTAGATTATTTTGGGTACAATTAGCTTTTTCCATTTCTCTCGCATCTTCATACTTCCCTATATGAATGTACTCTACATGCTGAATTCGGTGCTGTAGGGTAAATATCTTTTTATCTTTTAAGAAATTTATTTTTTTAAATTTTTGATTTTAGGTTGTCTTTTAATCGACACCGACATCTGTAAAATACCTGGATATCCTCTTCTGAAATGCCAAAAAGTTGTGGCAGATAGATTCTCTGAAGAAGTAGATGGTAAGACTGAATAAATAAAATTGATTTTTTTTCATTGTAGAATAGTAATGAATTTGCTTTAGAAAGTTACATAATACATCTTTACTAAATATCATGGTTTTTTTCATAGAAATATAACTGCATCTGTGTGAACTAATTAAAAAGTATATGTTTAGGAAAATCCATCTATTTAATATAGCTGCAAATGCTTTGCAACTTATACTAAAAAATTATACACAATGTTTTATGAATAATTTTATATCTCTCATTCATAAAGAGTTAACTTTTCCTTTAGTTTAAAATTTTACATGCCATTGCTTGGTTACTAACTAAAGAATCTTACTGTAGCTTTTATATAAGTTATTTTTAATTACATTTGGAAGATTACTAATTGAGATCATACTTCATAGTTTAATTGCTATGCCTTTGCTTTTGTCTAAGGTTTACAGAGGTCCTATGATATAGGATGGATGTTCCAGCTTTGGCCACCTTAAGAGAAAATTTGAAATGGAAGTTTCTCAGTGGATGTCTGTTTAAAGCACATTAAATCATACTTATACTATTCTTTAGCAAATTCTATTGGCTTTCTGCTAGTTATAAAATTTTTCTGAATAATATTTTAGATTTAGAGTTATGAATTTTTAAATAAATTAACCCAATTTTCACCAGTTTTGGCCACACTAATATTATATTTGTAACAGACATTTTAATGAATTTTAAGTAAAAATAAATCATTTTTATGCAGTATATTTTTGCTAAAATATGAAACAAGAAATGGGGACAGGAATAAACGTAGATTGCAAAAGCATAGATTTTTTTTAAACTTCAAAACTACTACTTCAAAACAAAAAGTTAAATATTGTATAAAAATTTGCAAATATGTGTGCGAAACAAATGGATGTGTGTCTCATGTTAAAAATGAAAACAATTATAATAGAATGGTATGGGGAGTATGTTACAAAACAGAATTCCATAATTTTTTCAAAAAGTTCGTTCAAAACCCCTTTTTTACTATTCTGTATGTAAGAATAATTTAACCACTAGTTTGTTAAAGACATTTACAGCAAATTTTTAACTTTAATTGTTTACATGGAAACAAAACTAATTGTTAAAAAAATCTGTTTGAGCTATGTCCTTCATTATGTTGCAGAAATTTTTCGTTAATTAAATAATTTATTTTGCAGGTTTCAGGAGATCAAAGGCTTCATTATGCAATCCAGGGAACTACTAGTGTGTTAAAAAAATAATACTAAGTTATATGTTTACTACTCAGGAATGGTTGTTTATGAAAACATATCTGATTAGAAATAGAAATGTTATATTTAATTGTAAGTGAGAATTTTATGTGTGATATATTTATATGAATTTTACCAAAATATAACTGTAGGTATTTTATACAGAAGCATCAGTTTTATTTATAAATAATTGAAGATTGTGCTTTTGGAAAAGAGTCTAAAATGCACATTTGCTATGTAATAAAAATGAGAAAGAAAAAAATGAGCTTTTATTATTGGAAAATTTGTTTTTGCATGAGTCTAGCAGAAAGAAAAATACACAAGAAATGGCTATCTTTTATACTTTATTTCATTACCAAATGAGTTTTTTTTTTTTGGTGGGGGGGGTAACTTTTATGTGTTTATTTGCGATTTTGTTCATTGTAAATAACTGAATTTGTTTTCGGAGGAGTGCAACTGAAATTTGTATAACAGGTAGGAATATTTCTATGTAGAAAATTGCACCTTATTGGTTCACAAATAGTGGAATGTTAATTAATTTTAGTTAGAATTTTACCAAAATGGAAAATTGTATGCAAATATTAGGAATCAGTTTTTTTATGTGTGCAATGTATTTAAATAAACAACATTGTAAGTTTTTCATTTTTTTAAAGGTAATTTTCTAATGATTTGTGCAATTGAGTATAAATATAGTAGTTAAAAATTCAGACACTTTGTTAATTTTAGGTATAAAATTTGCAGATAAATATGTAATATTTTTTGCTTAAGGTGTGTAATCAAGGGAAGTTTTAAGTAACATCTTTTTTACTTATTTATGTTATACCAGTATTTAAAACTGCCTTTACACCAATAACATTTATACACTCTAGTTGGTTACATTTTGCTTCCATGTAAATATAGTATAATTTTAAATTTAATTGTAACACATTTAAGTATATTCTTTCTCTTCAAATTTATTTTAAGCTTTTAACCCATGTGCAGTTCTGATTATTTCAATTGGGTACTTATTATAATAAGTTTTTATTCTGTAATTTATCATCAGTTCGATTCTTTTTCAGTAAGCACTTTTCATCTTGGTTGTTATTGTAGGAAGTGTAATACTTGTACTATATACTTGTATACAGTGAATTTATGTAAAAATGTATTTTTATGTTGTAATAAAAGTATAAAAATACTGTGCTGCTGTTATTTGTTACTTGAGTTATCTATAAATTATTATCTTATGTGCAGTATTATTTGTAATAATAAATGGAATAAAAAAACTTATATTTATTTATAAAAGCATAAGTTTTTGATTAGAGCAATTAATTTCTTACGATTTGTTAAAGAATAAAGATTTGAAGTAATATTTTGGCAGTTTCTCTTGTTTAAATCTTTGCAAAAATATATATTATTAGGTATGTATAATTATACTATTTTTACATTTATGCTCCAACATCTTATTCTGGTACTTGTGCAAAGAGCACTAATTAGTTATTGAAGTTTTGAGCAAAGTATTTTGTTAAAATTTCCAGTATTCTTTTACATATAAAAAATGTAATATACTGTTTCAATATATTTTTTAGGATATTCATTCCATTTTTTAAAAATTAAATTTCATAAAAATATTTTTTTTTCATTTTAAATAACTGGTAAAAGTGTTTTTAATGTATATTGTACACATACAGTGATTATGAGTTGGGAGAAAGCCAGGAAACTAATATAATGAGTAGCCTTTAATCGGGGAAATTTTTTCACAGTTTCTGTAGCCACCTCCCCTGTATTATATATTTTAAGCTGACTTGGTCTGTCAAGACTTTACTAGTCAGTGCAAACTCAAAAGCCTTATAATTAATATTTTCTAAAAATTATAATTTGTAAAAGAATAAGTAAAAATTCATGCAAATAACTGGTGTGCTTTAGATGTTCTTAAAGGATAAATGGAAAATAAAGCTGCAATATTAGTGAATATGGTGAAAAATATGTATTTAGAGAAATGCAGATTTAGATAATGCAGTTAAATCTTCAAAAAAAAAAAAAACAGATATTGGTCAAGTTTAATGATTTTGTGAAAATTGCTAAATAACTGCAAATTGAATTGAAGACAAAATGCAAATTCTTAAAAAATCTACAGGATATTTAAAGAAAAAATAAAAAGAATTTTTTGCATATTTTATTAAATTAAATTGAAGAAAAAATGCAGTTTTTTTCTGTATTCAAAAAATCTGCAGAATATTTAGAGGAAAACATAATAAGAAATTTTTTTACAGATTACATTGAAGAAAAAATACAGTTTTTGTGCTGTCTTACAAAAATCTGCAGAATATTTAGAGAAAAATATAATAAAAAAATTTCTGCCTATTAAATTGAAGAAAAAATGCAGATTTCTTCTGCCTTCAAAAAATCTGAAGAAAATTTAAGAGAAAAATATAAGAATTTTTTGCAGATTAAATTGAAGAGAAACTGCAGATTTTTTGTCTTCAAAAAATCTGCAGAAAACTTTAAGAAAACCTCAAAAAAAAAAAATCCTGCAGATTTTTTTAGCTGGGTTATTAAAAAATTATTTATTATAAACCGTGCTATATAGTTTTACAATTGTTTCTATAGAATTTATTTGTACTACACAGAATAATGCAGGTATTAAAGCACCCCCAAATTATTTTCTTGGATTTTAAAATAGCAGAAGTGATGAACTAGGGTAAAAGACCGTTTATGTTGGTTAAAAAGATTTATAAGGATAAAATAATAAGCGGCATTTTACTACCTCAAGGGGCATATTTATTCATAATGCTCTTTATAAGGTACTAAATCACTGGTCTCAATATTGCTTTCAAAAATGTTTTCCTTTAAACGCCCAGAAATGTTGAATAATTAATTAATCAATATTAAAAGCATTTAAAAAAGCGTTTTTTTAAACGTAATAAGTTTACAAACTGATCAAAAAGAAGCGAAATCAATAAAAACATTTCCAAAAAAGAGCGTTTTTCTTTTCAACGCTCTAAATAAAGTTACAAATTAATAAAAAAGGATCGAAATGAGTAATGAAAACATTAACAAAAAAGCGTTTCTTCTCAAACGCTCCCTTTAACATTAAAAATTGATCAACAAAGAGCGAAATCATTGCTTAAAATATTGCTCAAAAAGGAGCATTTCTTTTAACACGCTCCTTTTAATATTAAAAACTAATGGAAAAGGAGCGAAATTCGCTCCGAATATTTCGCTCCGCGGAAGGATTGTAAAACGCTCCAAAAGGACGATGCACTTTCAAGTACGGAAAGGAGCGAAAATTCGCTCCATCGGAGCGAATTTCGCTCGTTTGGTTTAAGCGTGTAGTATTATTTGCCCACCAAGCCGTAAGAAAGGAAGGTCGCTTAAAAACAAGAATTGTCTTTGATGCCGAAGTCATCAGAATAATAAACTTTCTCTAAATAAATGTTCGTGAAGAGGTAAAAAATTAAACCGAAATCTTTTAGATATATTGATTAATTTTCGATTGAATAAAACAGCCCTTTGTTCTGACATAAAGCAAGCCTTTTTACATATCTGCCTTACCGAAGAACACAAAGACGATCTTCGTTTTTTCTGGAGTAACGAAGAACCATGTGTTCATAAACCCAAATTGCATATATAATGTTTCAAACGAGTGAATTTCGGCGTAAGCTGTTGTATAGAATTTTAAACTAAAGAAATTTTTCAAAATTATTTAAATTCTAGATATATTTTTTTCTCTCTCGGCTTGGCTTTACTAAATTGTAGTTTAAATGTTATTCCTGTTTTTTTATTTAGCAAAAATCTAACGATAAGCCATTAATATTATTGTAATATTTTATTTGTTTCGGGAATTATTAGTTGTGCAACAAAGTATTTCCATTTAAGATATCTAAAATTCGAAAGTTTATAATTGTGTATAATAATTTTGAAGGTTCCTAAATTTGTTCTTTTAATATTAATATATAAAATAAAAAGATAAACCTAAATCATAAATCTTCACGACAATTCAAACCTACAAATTAAGTATTCAAAAATATAAAAAAGTACTCCGTGCACTGTAAATATTGTAAAAAGCTGTTGTGTGGTGTAAAATAAAATATAAAAAGAAACAGCGCCGGATGATCTGTCATTAACTAATTACATAACGGAAGTTAAAACAAACGGGGTTGTACTGCATTTTCAATACTATAATTATTAGTGAACTGATTTAATCACGTTTTCATTCCAACTGATAATTTAATTTGATTTCACTCGAAGCGCTACCTGGTAGCTAATTTGAGTAATTGATTATAAGATTTCATGATACTTAAATAACAATTATAAATTAAAAAGTAGAAAATAATTTAAACAAAAAATTCTAGTTTTTACAAACGCTTTCCAGTGAACTAAAAATTGTTTCTATTAAATTTTTCTTGAGACAAATTTACTATTAATTTACAAATGAATGAAATACAATTCTTTTCTACTCTAAAAACTTTCAGCTTCGTGCATTGTTTTTTTCCCATTTTAATAGTTTCATCCGGATAAAAAAAAGAGTGAACTCTAATTTCGTTTACCAGTTCGGATGTAAGAATCCAAACTTTTTATAAATATGTTCGGTACTTCAGCCAGCTTTCGTAAAGTTGAGCTTTAAAGACATTTATATAGGAAGAATTTAAATTAAAATAGTGGTAGAGATTTAATAATACCGTCTAAGAATAACGAAATCTGTTGTTTTGCTACGTCCTTTAATGCATAATGTATCTTTGGAAAATGGACACAAATGTCAATGATTCTGAGTCAGAAATACTAAATAATTTCGTAAGATATTTGTCAGATTTCCGAATTAACCTCTTACCGGAATTAACACTACTTGCGCTGTTTTCAATTAATGAATGTTCAGGCCTTTGCCATGTAGTTTCAGTTATTGCGAAATACCATTTACAAACATGAAAGTTGAATGTTCAGGAAAGGAAAATTACACGAATTTGAAAAAATTATCATCTGTATAAATAAAACTGAAACGCCAATATTTTGTACGTCAGAGAAAACTAAAAAAATTTCTTCAAACTTTGCTTACAAATGCTATGAAGTGTAAAGAAGGTTATAGGGAAAGTTGCGTGTCGATTAATAAATAGTTAAAACCATTCTTACAGCTGCGCATACGAAGTTGAAGCTCTTACGCAGACGAATTTAGAAGGCTAAATAGCCTTCTAAAGAGTTATATAACTGGTCGAGGTTATAGTTTAACATTAATAGCTTATAAAGAAAACTATCTCTCGTCTGTTTTTAAAAATCATTTGGTTAACTTCATATTCTCATTTTAATTATAAAAAATTTCAGATTATATAAGGTTATATATGAGATTAATTTCTGACATTAAAAATTACTGACCCTTCGATAAACGCTTGTAGAACTATTCTTCTTTTCTATCTCCAACAAAATCGGGTTGTAAGAGGTCTTTCAGTTATATTTTCATTAGAAGTTCGGTTGGGCCAAAACCTGTTGCTGCAGTTGGTGTAAAATGTTGGGTAATGAGAAAACTTGTAAGTCGCTGATTCCTGTCACCTGAAATTATTCTCTTTAAGGCGTCCTTAGTTGTCTTGAATATGACGCCACAAAAATATGCCGTATTCAATTTTTTGAAAGGAAGTTCTGACATTCTCCTGAGGTATACTGGCTACCATTATTGGATTACGCAACTGATGGTCTGATATGCCATGAGTTGCGAAAATTTTCCTCATGGCTTTTATAGTAGCTTTAGAAGTAGCTGTACCTGAACTCAAAGCTTGCTTTTATAACCATTTTGAAAATAAGTCTGCCGGCAAGAAAAACATTTGGCCTTGGAAGGGACCAGCAAAGTCAATATGTACCCTTACCATGGCTTTGTAGTAACCTCCCACGAATGAATAGGATAACTTGGAGGAGTGTGTATAGTTTGTTCATATAGTTCAAATAGACTAATATAGTTTTCAATATTTTCTTAGATATTTGGCAAACAGACGTAACAACGAGCAAGCGATTGTTTCAATTCCTGGATGAGAAATATGGAGTTCAACTAAAACTCTTTACGTAATACTTCCCATGTATCTACTCGGTTTAATCATAGCAAACAAATTCTATGAACAGAAAGTTCATGACGTTTAAGGTAGAAGAGTCTAAATTCTTTTGCACTTTCAGACCATCCTTAGAATCCAATTTAGTACTCGAGATACTACGGGGTCTCTTAAAGTTGCTTGAGAAATTTCATCTGCTTTTACTCGTAGATTATGCAATTCTTCGAGAAATAATACCTCATGAGGTGAAGTGATAACTGTTCCTGGAGCCTCTAGATGAAGACGACTCAGAGCATCAGCATTTTATATATTTTTTTCCAGGACGATGAACAATAGCAAAATCATAAGCATTCAGCATCTGAAACCAACGCAACATGGGCGGTGAAAGTATAGCACGAGTAAGCTTCATTTTGTTGAAAAGTCGCAGGAATGGCTGATGATCTGTTACTAGAGTAATTGTATGTCCGTACAAGAAGTAAAGAATTTTCTTAACACCACCCATGATGCTCAGGGTTTCTTTATCTAGATGACAATAATTCCTCTCTGTCCAGGTTAATTATCTGGAAGCATATGCAATTGGAGCTTCACGACCATCCGGAATGAGATGACTGAAAGAGTAACTTACACCAAATGGTGATGCGTCACATGTTAAAATGGAGGAAATTTTTCATTGAAAGGATCTAACACACTGAGCAAAGCAGCTCCTTTACAGCAGCTAATGCTTTTTCATGGGCAGAAGTCCATTTCCATTCTTCATTCTCTTCGAATAACCGGTGTAGAGGCTCAGCTATAATAGCTTTGTTTTTAAGGAAACTATGGTAAAAATTAAGCAGACCCGAAACCTTGAAGCTCGGGTCTCTTTTTAGGATGCAAGGCGTTTTGAATTGCTCTTATTTTCTAAACAGACCGATGGATTCCTGAAACATCGATTGCAAAACCAAAAAGTTCTACAGGTTTAGTTTTGAATATACATTTTTCTTATTACCTTGTATTCTCGCGATTCTGACAAACGCTCTAGCTCTAAACATATATGGTTACATAATGCTTCCTGAGGTGCTGCGAAAATAAGGAGTTCATCAAAATAAGGCAAAACACCCGGAATTTCTCTCTTTTGAAATAAACCCGGAGCAGCATTTACACCAAATTATAAACAATTCACTTTGAATTCTCCCCTTTGCGTTATAATTGTCTGAGCTTCAGCAGAAGCATCAGCAACTCTTAACTGTAAATAAACCTTAGCTAGATCTTTTTTAGAAAGAATTTTCCATCAGCTAAATTGGACAAAATATTATTGACTGAGGGTATTGGATATGGATGTCTTTTCATGCCTTTGATAATTGTTACTTTGCAATCAGCGAAAGTCTATTTCCTCCAGAATATTTGATTATTGGCACTATTTAAGAGCTGGGTTTGACTTTTTTTGCCATTTTGGGTTTGAGATGGGTTCCAACACACCTTGATCTTTAAGCTGATCGACAGAAACGTCAAATCTTTTCCTCATTGCATACGGAATATTTCTTGCCTTAAAAGCGATAAGTGGGAATTTAGGATAAATGGGTAAAGAAATTTCTGGACTTTTATATGATCCTTAGCCTTCAGAAAAAACATCTTTGAATTCTTTGAGAACAAATTTTACATGAACTTCAGTACGGTAAACTCAGGCTAATTTTATTCATAATGGCTCAAACTAGTCCATTCCCAGGAGATTTGCACGTTAGCCCTCGGCAATCAATAATCGCAATTTGCCATTAAAATTAGCAACGCACATTTACATAACATTGCCATCGAATACGTATTGGAAATTTTTGATTGTCACGTAACTGAAATTTATAAGGGGAAATTTTCGGTTTCTTATTTGGCCAAAAGTTCTCTAGTTCATCTGAAGAAATAATACTGTAATCAGAAACTGAATAATCAATTTCCATTATACATTCTCCATTCTCTAACTGGTTGAAAACGTTTCGTTTCATTTGTTTACATTTTGGATTCTCCATGTCTCTCACATTATAGATAGCACCAGATACGTTTATAGTTTCGCTTTTCAAAGCATGAGATGATGAATATTTTGCAAATGCCCTGCACGAGGCATTGTATCATGAGGGAAAGTTTTGCGTTTGGCCCTACAAGCACGTTCAATAAAACCCTTTATTTACAAAACCGGAAAATGAAATCTTTAAATTAACAAGACGAACGTTCATGATGACAGCCCCCCATCCATAAAAAATAACATCAGTTGTCCGAATTTTCGGTTTTAGATTGATTGCTACTCGATTTCTGAAAAGATCTTTTATTATTGTTACTATAATTGAAAACGGAGATAAATTTCAGAAATGGATGTAAAGTGTTCTTTTAAATCTTTTATTATATCTTAATATGATTTAGTTGAAGGAAATTCTGGTGCCAGTAATGAACGTAAAACACCAATAGTTTTAATTCTGCACACAGCCAATAATACCGCTCTATTGATTTCAGCATTAGTGATTTCATTTGCTTTAAGAAAAGAAATTAATTGTTCTGCATAATCTTTCATGAAATAGGATTAGACTCATCGAATTCACCAATAGACACAATTGTTGACATAATGAACGGTATCAATTTCAAAGTTCGAAAACGAAAGTGAAAGTTCAGAGGAAATAAATAAGAGACTTACAGTTCAGTCGAATGCTTTGCCAGGATGAATCCATTTCCCATCCCCGTTGCTCATTATGTGTTATTTTGTGACCATATTTAGTCATCAAACACCAAAAACAATCATATGTATTTTGCAGAACTTTTAATAACACAACACAAAAGGCCCGGATACAAACGGAAACTAGACAACAGTTAAACATACAGTTACAGAGACAACAGTTAAACATACAGTTACAGAGACAACAGTTAAACATACAGTTACAGAGACAACAGTTAAACACACAGTTAGAGTTTAAGAATTGAACAGAATTAGATTACAACAGTTTTCGAGAAATACAAGAAAACAATTTCCCGTTTTGAAGAATCAAGAATACAAAAGCATTATTCTTCATTTTTGTAACTATTTTATTATACAGATCAACAATCAGTCAACTCTTTGACGGATTTGATCAAAAATTTGATACAGATCAACAATTCGGGTGATGAATACATGTAATAGATTTCTTATCTTTTGCTTAATCCGTTTTTGAATTAACGTGTTCGCCAAGAGACAGGCAGTTAGACGACAGACAGACATAATTCCAAAAATGGCTTTTTTCGGTAGCACGGATATTGAGCGATACATTGAAATAGATTTTATAAGATCTGTCCTCTTCAAGCCACTGACGAAAGCGCGTATGAAGAAGTTCTAGTAGGTATTTAAAAAAATTTCAAGAAATTCGATGTAATAATTTTGCAGGTGTTAATGCTATCTTACTTCATAAGCAGTGCAATTGTGAATGTGTTTCGAAGATTATAAAGATTATATTAAGAGTATTAAAAATATGGTATAATAAATTGTAAATTATGTTTTAGCCTTTTATAGAGGGGCGCATAATATGCTATGGTCTAGGGAGTCGAAATGAGTACATCTTGCCCTGAGTATTCACAAATATTACATTGATTTCTTTCCTCTAAAAAATTGTGTTAGTCTTAATGATGTGCTAAATTACTCATGAGGTGCCATGAAAATTGTAGGAATATTGCATATTAGCAGCACCAGTTCTCCCATAGGGTGTAGAAGAAATAACAACCATATTTCATATATTGGGAGGGGAATGGCACGGAATATGTTTTGTCTTAGAGGGTATAAACACCCATCCTTTTTCATTAGAAACACAATTTCCTGCGAAGCTTTTCATCTGCCATAAAAGATCGGATCAGCATTTGTCACCAAGTTCGAGATCAGCCAACAGATTTTTTAAGCTTGACTCTTCGATGTCCGTTAACCTGTCTAACAAGGCGTTTTCGAAGTAATATATTTATCATATTGAAGATTATTTGATATGTTGTTATAAAGTAAGGAAAAATGAAATTGCCGTTAAACTGAACTGTATGCGTCAGCCTGCGAGCTGATTTTTGTGATCAAATGGAGTTGTGGTCTCTGCAGCAGCCAAATGCATGTATGTGTGTCTGGCTCGTCTTGTTTGAAAAAAAATGTATGTTATGGAAGGCTTTTTGGTTTTATTTTCCAAAGACAATTAGTATCGGAAACATGCATTCTCTAAGACTTTTGACTTCTAGAATTTTGGTTAGAATGTTTTGAACAATATCAATAACACGATCTTTTCATCAACAAAACATTTTCGTCGAAAGCATCAACGACGATATTATACTTTGTTGTATCTTGCCTAATATCGTAGTTAGCAAACTGTTTTCAAATTGCATAAACCATAACTTTCGCTTGCTGCGCAAACAAATTGTTGTCTTATTGCTACTCGATTAATTTCGGCATTTGTATTATTGAGGTTACAGTAGAGTTCTTTTAATTTTCAGCCCTTTTAAGTAAAACTGTGAATAATAAAATTGTAATAGAGATTGAACATATATCAACTTCCAATGAAAAAATAGGAAGCGATGACTTCAATAGTATTCAATAACGATTAAGTCTTGAAAATGATGTCCGAGGTCGAAAAGTTTATCAGCTTCCAAAATGGATATGTCATGAAAATTTTAATCCGTCACTGAAAATACATATAAAATACTTTAGCAACTTATTTAACGCTTTTCTAGTTTTAAAAATAAAGAATAGGAAAATATTACTTAGCTTTCTCTACAAAAAATGCATTTTACCTCTTACAGCTGGAGAGGTTGTAGAGTATTTTTTATTCCCTGAGCTAGGAAGCACTACAGACATTCAAAAAGTGTGATTTTCTGCGATTAGTTATTTTTCTATTTGCATGTATAAATTGGATTTCAAAGTTAAGCTGTATGAACATCGTTTGATATCAGTAAAAAGCAAGAATTTAGCGAAATAATGGTTGTTTAAATTCTTATGAAAATATAATTCGAAATTTATCCGGTTTCTACGATTTAGTAATTTTTTTCTATATAAAAATAAATTCTTTTCTTAAATGTACCGCTTCCATCTTTTATATAAATTTACATAAAGTGTTTTTAATGAAATAATTAGATTCTTATTATTTGTACCATTTTTAAATTTAAAGTATTTTCTTATATAAGAAGTCATTTTTACGAAAAGTTTTATATCAGTATGTTGTCGCAGTATTTAATTAAGTTCTTTGTTTCATACCAAGCACGTTGATAACAAAGGATTAAGAATGATGTTCTCCATGTCAAATGATTTCGGTCGTCTTCTTTATTTCCGTGGCATCGTGTTCAGCCGTTTTCGTGTTATGTTTATCGCTTAGGAAGGAGAGGAAAATTCATTCTCGTTGTTGTTTGCATTGCAGATACAATGTCAAAGAGAGTGGAGTTTGAAATGAGACATGTAGATGCGTTTTTCCTCATATTTTAAAGGATTTAATTTCAACATTTGCAATTTCTTTCTTTTTTTTTTTCGTAGTGACTTCACTTTTTAGCTTGGATATCGTTACCTGTAAAGAATTTAATTATCTATTAATTCATTAAGTCGGATACTAGTGAAGTTTTAATGCAATATTACTACGATTTTAAAAAAAAAGTTGGACTGCGCAGAATCATACTGGAGAGATATAATTAATTTCTGCATTTTCAATTGCTTTATATCCAATGGCGAAAATATTTTCTTACGGAAAAAATGAATTTCAAAAGGATCTATCTTTTCTACTTTATTTGTAAATCTCTTTCTACATTATTAAGAAGAAAAAAAGAACTAAAGTTAAATTCAGCTTTTATATATAAATTGAAAATTACATCATCAACATAAGATTTTTTCATTTAGTGAAAGTATTTACGCTTGATAACTAAAACTTACAAAAACTAGAAAAAGCAACATTAAAGCTTATTTCTTGATTATGATATTGACAGTTACAACAAATTAAAATTAAACATGAACGACAAAAAAGTGAATTTAAATTTTAAGTAAATAGAATTAATTTTTAGAATTCAACTAACTCAAGTAAAATCTATAAAAACACAATAATAAATCAATTAATTAGGATGAAGAGCGTTCAGATTCAACAATAAAGCAAACGGAACTTATAAAAACAATCTTAAATCTAATAAAATTTCCATATCATACTTTTCTCCATTATTTTATAACTTTAAAATGTAAGGATTGCTTTTGAGAGCGGTGTTTGTGTAGTATTAAATAAAATAGAATGGCCACTCAAACAGACATGATTTCATTTTAAGCCTGAAATATGCCTTTTATAGCTTTTATCTATTTATATTTATTTATATTATCTACTTTTATACTTAAGCTATTTTTATTATATCAACTATTTTTATCAATTGGCTATCTAACGATTATATATTTCATGTAAAATATTTAGAAATTAATTTGGAAAGAGCATAATACATTAAATAAAAACATCAATTATCTATTGTTTACTGCTTATATATTTCGATTTTCTAACAAAATTAGAACTTCGAAAAATAAGTTAAAAATTATAAAAAATAGGCATTAATAAAACCTTAAAATAAAACACAAAAAAGCAAAATAGAACGAAAAATACAATTAGAATGAAAGCAAAATGGAAGAAAATTGTAAAAGAATCCAAAATGGCGATTCTCCTCAGAGGCCACACGCCATTGTAGATCTGAAGCAGGACAAAAATTTTCTTCAATTATATTTCCAAGGAAAATATTTACAGATTAAAGAAAATTTAGTTAGAGGGAATCATTGTATTTTAGAGTTAGCGATTGTTTATTGATCTGGAACTAAACATATTTTATTTTATTTTTTTAGTGCCCGTGCCGGTCTGGCCTACCCGCAAGGGTGTAAGAGAACTAAAGATATTAGTGAGGGAAAATGAAGAGCCGTTAGGCTTAAGGAAAGCAGTTAGAAAGTCATTGCATAGCTGCATGCAGCCAGATACAGCCATGCCCGTCTTCGGATTTTGCTCCAGGCAGGGACAAGGTCTTGCGCTCTCGACTGTGCAGAAAGATATGGTGGTCCCCATTTGTTCTGGAATTCACTTCGTTCGGAATTCTATTCAACTGTCCTTCAACGGTGTTTGGGCATTTACGTGCTGCCATCTGGGTATACGGGTTTAGATTAAATTCGCAGAGGAGATAACATAAAACATAAATTCTCCTCTCTCTCTCAATATATATATAACAAATACGAAACAAACATAGCAGAAATGTAAAAGCAACATATACAAAATAAACATTCAAAAAACAAAATGTCAAGAAAACAATCTGCGGTAAGAAAATTATTCCATTTTATTCTAATATTTTTTGACTTTCATGATATTGATATATATATATATATATATATATATAGTGTGTGTGTGTGTGTGTGTAATGCTTTGGCCATGCTATTTTGTGCTCCCGACAAATGGAGTAAATTTTATTGGATTTGGATTTCCTCGGTAGAGTTCGTAGATGTACCATCTATCTCAAAGGGCGTGGAAATGTAGGGGGTTGAAGTTTTCCTTTCCCCATAACTCCCTGGCGAGACAATAGTTGCACTTGCTTTGAAGTTATAACTTTAAAAGTTATTTTCATAAATCAACTTTGACTCTTTTTAACATGATAATGCTTTGGGCTGGATACTATTTGTGTAGCATCCAGAATATAAATATAACTTACAACAAAATTTTTCATTGTTTGAATTACTGCGTTTATACAGTCGAACGTTGCGACAATATTAAATACATTTTTGTGCGCATGTCATCGTTGCTATAATCAATAGACACATTTTAAAAATAATGTAAAGACACACAAATCATGACAAACAAAACATTATCAGGCTCCAATACTTTAAACTGAAAGTTCAAATTTCCTATAAATTTATAACCTATGCATTTGACACATTTTTGATAAGCTCTCTTTTGTCGTCGTCCCATGAAATTCTGTCTTTACGACAGCCAAGTATGCAATATGACTTTGACAAACCCTGCTCATTAAATAACACCAAAAGTCACAGGGGTTAGATCATTAGAATTGGCTGGCCAAGACGTTTGGACTGATCTCCTTATAACTTTGTCGTCCGAAAAGCTTTGCCGCAGACGGTTTTGAACAAGAAAAGTTTATGTGAGGTGCTGCTCCGTCATGCTTAAAGGTTATGGTGTCCAGGCAATTTCTCTGCTGTAGTGATGGAATAAAAAATTTCGGATCTTAGTGTGCATCTAACATTATTTTCAGAGTATTATGCTGTTCCCAGGGAACCGCTCTCTTCAAACAATTTAATGTCCAATCGGAAATGAGGATGTGAAGGCACAGAACAACTTAACTTTTGATCCATTCAAGAGAGGGCCAGATTTTCCATACGGCCAACCTAGGCCATGGCATAGGGCGCAACCGCCAAGGTGCGCATTTTCTTTTTCATAATGTCAAATTAATGGTTTATGATTTCCTTTGTGTTTATATATGCTATGTCAGTTCTAAATTAATATTTTTGAAAGATTTGTTCTGCGTTCTATTTTATGTTATTATAAATTCTACATTCTTTGTTATATATTCTGTTTTGAACTGAATAATTATTTATATTTTCATTATGATAATATTAATATGCATCAGTTAGTTATAAATTAATTTTAAGAAAGCTTTAAATTTTATTAATTCTAATTTATTCTCTTCCAAATTCTGCTCTAAATTCTATTTCATGTTTTTTAATATATTCGACATTCTGTTTTGTGTTAATTTGAATTCTACGGTGAAATAACTACTTACGGAATTTTATTTATTTAGCCCATTGTATTTTTCAGTATTCGTGTTCACATACGCACGGACAAAGATATTTAACTCCAAAAACTGTATTTTGTGATTCAAATTAAAAAACAAATAAGAAGTCTGAAAAGTGATTGCCTAGTTTTCTTATGAACAAAATTATTGCATAAATAAATTGGGGAAATAACTGGCAGCAAATGCAAAAATGGTGAACACTGATGCACCTTTTAAAAAGTAAAAACTCACGCATTTAATTTGATAATGAGTTAATTCTTTTTGCTTACTTGTGCCGTTTAAATTTTGTCAAACGATTCCGTGGCAGTTACGTTCTTATGAAAACAGATGCTGTAAAATGTTACAACGAAACGGATAAATAAGAATGTGTTCCTGACGGAAATTCCTAATCG
>BGPR01020652.1:0-27610 GCA_013235015.1 Araneus ventricosus | reverse complement strand
TACTACTACTACTATTACTCACCCCGCCGTCCCATCACTACGCTATTGAAAACGAAACATAACGCGTTTTGGTAAGGTCTGCGTTTAGTTTCAATTTGCGACTAACAATTGTTAAAATTAAGGAAAGATTGGCCGATAACTAAGCGATATGTTAAAAGAATTGAGAGACGAAATCACATATTACCTTCTGAATAATTTCTTCGACGTACGATGAAAAAGAAACTTTCAGTTACACACACAAAAAAAAACATCGGCTGTCGCCTTTACTTAGCTTTTATGAGTTGCTTTGTATCTAATCGCGTTATCGAGAGAGCTTCGCAAATGGCACAGTCGGCCATATTAAAGAACTTGCTGGAATGAATTGTTTATTAGCCTCTACCGTTTCTATCCGCATTCTGGAAGCAGAATGAGATATCAAATGGTAGACATTTTTTATTAATTCATTGTTTTTAATATCGTTCATTGTTTTTGGTAGTGTAACTTTTATTCCAGATCTTATTGTAAAATATAAGTCATTACAAAGCACCCTATTAATAAAGTAAAGTCGCACTTTCAATGAAACAATTTGTTAGATAGTGATAAACGTTCTGATCATTTTGATAAAATGGAACAGTATGTTAAAAATAAAAAAGGTTATAAAAACTGTCAGAGTCAACATGTCATTTTTCCATCAATTTTTTAAATCAATTTACAGTGATTCATTTTATTATTAGGTTTTTAGAACTTTTCCCTTTTTTTTTTGTCTGGCTGATAGAGCCAGAAAAACTGTAAAAAATGATGTAGGTAAAATAAACCAACTAAATTATGTCTAGAACCACACCGCTTCTTCTATTTCGTTTCGTCCCTCGTAGTCGAAAAAATTGTAATATTTAAGGCAAATTAGACGGTATTAGAAGATTTTCTTTAGGAAGAAAAGCGCTTCTTTTTAAAGCAAAAAACCAATGGAAATTTGTTATTGGATATTGGCTGCAGAAAAACAGAATTTTTTTCCCTTGAGAAATAATTATCTTTGATATTTGGACATTCCTTTTTCCATCTACGACTGAAAGCAGAAGAAAAAGTTTTTCCACAGATCTATATAAGATTTCAACAAACATTATTTCATAATTGTTTACGATAGAAAAACCTTCTATGAACATGCAAATGCATTTTTGCATAAATCATGATAAACATACTATAGATTTTGAAACATATGCGTAACCTTGTTCCTGTGTTGTATCAAACGATAAATGGGTGTTATTTCAACGCGATCCATAAGATCTTCTCCAGAAAGACCATGCATTATAAATTTTCCAGCACGATGACATTTTTTTTTCCTAATGGAATGTTTTAGTTTAGTTAATTTTGATTTACATCTTATTTTGGCTACAACGATGACTATTTTAAGACAGGGCTCTTACTTTTGAACTGATGTCAAATAACGAGAACATCAAAGCCCCTTTGCAAATTTCCACTCTAGCTGGTGGACGTTTAACCACAACGGATGTAACCACAGGCCTGCATGCAAAACGGATCTTTGACGCAATCGGATTTTAAATATGGACCTTAAGGAGGTGAATCTCAGACTCTGTCAATAAGTCACCATGGTACTCTTTCAACAGAGACCAGAAATACAACGTGTTTCCCAAACGAAATCCAATAAAAAGCAATCGTTAGTAACAATAATACAGGGTGGTTATAAATTATTGGACCCATTTCAAAAATTAATAAAAAAACTAATAATGTTACAACTAACGATTTTCTTTTAATGAAAGCGCATATTAAAAGTTTTTTCAGATAGGTAACACGCCGTTACAGCGGTCTAGATGGTCGTAAATTATTGGACATCTCCCATTTTTGATGGCCATTATCTGTGAAACTAT
The DNA here is from genome assembly GCA_013235015.1 of Araneus ventricosus. Classification (NCBI taxonomy): domain Eukaryota; kingdom Metazoa; phylum Arthropoda; class Arachnida; order Araneae; family Araneidae; genus Araneus; species Araneus ventricosus. The sequence goes on along the minus strand of BGPR01020652.1, from coordinate 25,748 downwards.
TAAAGCTAGAAGAAAAATAAAAGCATGTATTTGCAGGGAATTTTACGCTCTTTAATTTATTAAATCAATTGTAATTCGAAAACTGAATAGTTTTGGAGATATTCAAGAAAAACTGAAAAAGGAAACCAGAAAACGCGCATCGGCTTCTGCTGATCGATAGCTGTTGCGTATGGAAATATCTCGCAGTAGCAAATTTAGAACACCGTAATGGAACGCCACTTATATAAAAAATATTTTTATTTGCTCTCTCATTTAAAAGAAAAAACGCCAGTTGTAAAATTATTAGTTTTTTATTAATTTTTGAAATGGATCTAATAATTTTTATGGCCACCCTATATTACAACACATTAAAATGCTGTTTAAGGCTGTTACGCTTGTTTGCAGAAATCGGTTTTTGCCAGGCTTGTTTCTAATTGGGGCAGCAATAGCCTGGAGATAAGGCCGCGGCATCGGGACAGGATGGTTCAAGATTCGATACCCGATTTCGCCAAATACCCGCCGTGTATCTAGGCCTGGTGCACGTTAAATCTAACGTCGAGGGTAAAGCCGGCAATTCATCTGTACTCCATTCTATCAATTTGTCCCAACACTGTTTTTTTTCTCACCCATTCAAGTCGAAAAATCAGGCACGTCCATTCATCTGAAGTTCCAAAGTGTGCTGGCGGTAGAGAAGAGCGATCTTCTTTCCACCTCTATAGCTGCTCTTCGATCCCCTATTCCTTTCCCCACTCCGCGGAATTCAGATTTGATACCCTCGTAGCCGGGTCTCGATCTAGTTAAATCGTTTGAAATGCCGACTACCCTCGCAAAAGTTCCCACCAAAGATTATGCGCACTAACTGCCGGAATTTGGTTTAGCTGGAAATCCGACTTTTCCCAGCCGCTATGCTATTTTCCATAGGTTTTCGACCTTGACGCTTGTTTTTTCCTTTCGGTGTTCCAAAATTCCCATTTCGGACGACATATGAATGGCCGACTTAAAAAAATTCTCCTTCTGGTGTGCCTCAGAAATTTGGAGATTTAGGTGTAGGCTCAGGCGTCATGCTTGCCACCTTACAACGGTTAGAAATTACGAGGTGCGTCACAAAATAGCCCTCGTGTTGTTTCAAAATGGGACATAAATACAACTAAACTAAGCTAATTCCTAATTAACTTTAAATAACATCTTATTATTTAATTGCAAGAAAACATAAATAATGAAAATAACCATTCGAGAATTTCTGTTTGTTTATTTAAAAATTTAGTAAATCCAGTTGGATTTTCTCAAAAGTCTTTGTATCACGTCGCTAAAATGGGAACAAATTCCGCCACAATAGTTTACGTAACATTTTTAACCACTTGATAATACTGACATATATTGGTTTGAAATGTAAAGTAAGAGTTTGAATTATCTTGCCGATACTGTTTTAATGAAAAAAATCAATAAATAATTTCATTTCTACAATTTATATTTCACTTTTGCAACAGTTTCCGGATTTTTCATTTTGCATTTCATGGAGGTTGCCTGTATCTGTTATTAAAATAAATATTCTGTTTGCATTCCTGGGACATAAGATATGAAGAATGATTTTAATTGATGTTAGACGAACAGATCCTGAAATCTGGAATAATAGCATCAGGTTTCAAGAAATTTTAATTTTTTTTCACTGGAAATAAAAACAGTTGAATCATCATTATAGAACAGGGGTTCCCAACCTTTTTTCCCTCGAGAACCCCTTGAATAATCTTTCTTATTTTCGCGTACTCCGTATTGTCATATCTCTCCTTCAACCATCCGTCTATGCAAGGAGGTTTTCATCAATAATGTTAGTCTTAGTTTAGTTTAAGAGTCAAATGGCTCGAATTAATAACATTTGCAGGACTTATATTTGATTTTACATTTTATTCCATTTTTACAATAGTATAAGTTTAACGTCGAAACAAATGAAAGCTATTTTAATAATTTTGTTTTAACTTATAAGGATAGCTGAAAATTATACTTCGTAATAATCAACCATTCAAGTGGTACAGTTAACAAGTATTCACCTGGAGAACCAAAATTCTGTAACTTTTTTTAATCGCTTTTGTTTTCTTGTTTCCGCCATTACGAACTTTGATTTCGCATACCTCTTTTGGGAACTTCTGCTATAGAATAATGGGTATGGTTAGCATGTGTAAAACATTCACTCCAGCGTTACGAACTGTACAGAAGAGTGCCATGTTGCACAAATTACCTTACTTTCTTGCACTTTAATTTAATTTAGTTAGACGAATTTCCCGTTTTGGAGTTACACAAAAGCTACTTTGGTATTAACCTCGTAATTTTTACCTTTGGCAGATGACGAGGACGACACCTGAGGCGGCACACCCCTCAGTTTCACACACTATACCGACGACAAGATGTACTTCCATGTTGTAGGTCCTTGCGTTTACAAGAGAACAAGGTTTGGGTGACAGTGATTATTTTACTTATTTACTCCTACTCTTCTTGGTTATTATGATCTAAAAGAGAATGGTAACTTTCTATAAATGGTATAAACGCTCATTTTCAGTGGCGTAGCGATGGGAAGGCAAGGTGGTTATGGATTCTCCGGGGCAGCATTGGGACTTAACTTTAGTGCTTTTATGTCACTTTTTGACACACTGAATTCTAAGATCTGGGCCGAAAACATACCTGGCCGTCAAATGTTTCTTTAGTACCTAAATAAAATTTAGTAACCAGAATTATTGGAAAAATGTTAGTGACATTCACATATGAATGACGTGACTTTCAACATGTTACCGGTTTACCGTTTCAGAGATGTTAGTGTCATTCATTATTCAATGTATTAAAGCCGAATAGGATCAGAGATCGAAAAAGTAACCCCATGCCCCGGTCGCCGTTTGCATTTGCAAAGCTACCAGTGACAACTGGGCACGAAAAGATCAAATAATGCCCCGGAAGCCACTTTCTCTACTCATTTCCCGTTAGTTTGGGGTATATTTTGCTTTCTTTGATATACGAACAGCGTTCTGCAGAAGATGATGCCCTAATTCATTGCAAAATTTCCAGTAACATATGCATAATTATTTTTACGTTAATACAAGTTTCATTCATTTTTATAGCATTTGTTCGAGAAGTTATACTTTTACTAATATTCCTAGTTTGCACAGGCTTTCGAGTTCGTCCATAGCCTCCGCAATTTCATCGCCTGCTTTGAAAGGCTGTGAAAGCCGAGACGAGTGTTGGGCATCGGCTTTCCTAAAAGCCGAAAGGAACGTGCCCCCAAAGAGAAAACAACGCCCGTTACAAACATTTACGAACATTTCCCTCTCCGCGGAGAGGGAGGGGGAGATTTCGAAAGGGTGGATGGGAGAGGAGAGCGAGGATTAAAGACGTGATGTGAAATCCCGAAAAATCTAACAGGGGAGGAGAGCACTAAATAGATTTCTCTGCGGTTTGGGGCTTTTCGACGCGATTTTGTTCTTTCGATCGCCTCCCCTTTGTTCTTTTTTGTCTCGTGTTCTTTTTTCCAGAAGCAGACGATTTTCGGAGGTGTTTGCCTCTTTCGGTTCGTCTCTATATTTATATGATCAGTTCCTGGCGGGGTTCGGCACTGAAAGGTTCGGGGACTCCCCAACCGTGTAGGTTGAACGTTGCGCACCAATGCAGCGGTGTCGGTAAAGTTTATTTCTGTTTACGTTTCTCGTTTGGGAATAGACAAATGTAGTAAATACGTTTGGTTCTAAACACCCATTTTGTACTGTTCGATTGCCATCAGGAGAGATAGTGTTTGATACTTCTAGCTACGTGAGGAAAGAATTTGGTTTGGACGACAATACTGAAGGAGGAGGGGTGCTGACATTGAAATATATGAAAGTTGATTCATTGGAATATGGATATAAAAAGACACGGTGTCATAAATTTTTAGCTACTGCGTTTTAGCTTATGGAATATGGATATAAAAAGACACGATGTCATAAATTTTTAGCTACTGCGTTTTAGATTATGAACCTACAACTTATCACACCATTGTTTAAAGGATGTTTTTTGGATCCTAAGAAACTAGATCAGAGGATCCTAAAAGTAATGTTTGAAAAAATCATCAGACTAATACAAACAAGCCACCAAACTGCTTTTAAGGAATACGGCATCCCCATCGAAATCTTTTTAGCTTTTTGAAAGCCATAGGTTTTTACCATCATATTTAAATTTCCTAGATGCTACAGTATTATTTACTTTCTCCTTTCTTTTGGGCTGAAGTTTAGTTTCTTTTAAACCTACTTTTAGACTTTCACCATTTGCATCGTATATCTAACCATATTTTTGGCGCAGCATTGCCAACTCTGGCCCTTGCGTCATAAAACCCAAACTAACAACAAGAATAACTAAAGAATACGGCTCTAATCTAAACCTTATCACTCAAGATAAACCAAAAAATGGTGTAGATCATTGAAAAGAAATAAATGTTAGCTATGACTATTATTATGGCTGAATAGCTTCTTAAAATATAAGATCTTCCTCCAGGGGTAAGATCTTGTTCACTATTCGAAATAGACTGAGACAAGATCGTGCACTTGCTCCGATCTCTAAACCCGATCAGGGCAAGGTAATGGAATGTATCGCTCAGTGACCCGCAAGTTCTCACTTCAACGGTGCCTAACTACGTTTTTCGGAATACAGGTTCATCCATCGTGCCCGTCTGAACTTGCTACCACTAAATGGTCTACCATGGAAAGAAGGTCCCAATAAAAGGTGTCGTAGGTTCAACAAGGCCGACCTGGAAACGCTTCCCAACGTCATTAATCACTGTGAGGTACATTGCAAGGGCCTGGCAACTGAGTCATAACGGAATCCAAAACAGGGTTGTGGACGCTGCTGAAAACAGCTTCGCAGAAATTTTTTCCGTCAACCAGAAAATTGTCAAGAGCATTAATCTTCGTCCGGATATTATCCTCAAGCTCAACAATAAAATTTATATTGTTGATGTAACTTGCCCTTTCGAAAACTTTTTGCAGAGCATTGAGAGGGCAAAACGAGAAAAACTCAGGAAGTACGCTCCGCTCCTGGACCTCCTCCTCCCCTATGCTTCTTCTGTGGAGATCGTCCCAATCGTTGTGGGTGCGTTTGGCTTCTGGGATCCGGCGAATGATAAATTTCTCTCCAAGATTATATCTTGCTCCTACTTCAAGAAGATGTCTAAGCTCTGTGTTCGTGCCAATTTTCGGTGGGCCAGGGATATATATGTTGAGCATATAACCGGCCACCGGCAATTTGACGAGAGCATGGCAGTGAACAATCCTGACATCCGCCCACAACAAATTGCGTCACAAGATTACCCCCTTGGGGTGCCAGTTGTCAACCCCCTGCCTGGAAATGTAACAACTATTGTCCCTCCTGCAGGGCACAGTGGCAACACTGAACATTAATTACGAATTTTTGTAATATGTGTTGTTTTCTGTTTTGTTGTTTTTATTCTTTGTTATTGTTTATTTGTCATTTATTGTTTGCCACATTTGTTATTTTATGCTTTGTTATGTTTTTGTTTTGCTATGTTCTAACCACCTTCCCTTTCAGCATGACGCATTCTTGTGCAACGTAACTAGCTTGTGCTAGCTTACATGCCTGGATGGTCGATAGATTAAATATCACCTTTTATATTCCGAACTGCTCAGAGCGCATTTACAGGGTGTCCAACAAAGAACTCCCTGATTTTAAAATTAAATAACTCGGCAACGGAGATCGATAGAAGATTGAAACCGGTGGAATGCTTAGTCTGAGAGCAGTAAAAATCTCATACAGAAGTTTCAAAATTAGTCACAAATCTTGCCGACAGGTGGCGCTGTACGTTGCAATCGCTATTCAGAGTCCGAGAAGAAAGCTGTAAACTGTCATTTTTGCAAGCAATCGTTGCAACCACATCACAATCGATTCAAAATGTGCATTTTTCGTGCTTGCATAGGGCAGTTTACAGCTTTCTTCTCGGACTCTGAATAGCGATTGCAACGTACAGCGCCACCTGTCGGCAAGATTTGTGACTAATTTTGAAACTTCTGTATGAGATTTTTACTGCTCTCAGACTAAGCATTCCATCGGTTTCAATCTTCTATCGATCTCCGTTGCCGAGTTATTTAATTCTAAAATCAGGGAGTCCTTTGTTGGACACCCTGTATGTTCAGATGGAACCATTAAGGAGAAACAGTCTGTTCTAAGAGAAGGTAAGAATACAATTATCACACTGTTAGAATCAGTGTAGAGAAATTTCCAATGGTCGTAAGAAAGCTAAATCTGCAAGGCATTCATATCAAAACATGAGAAAACGAAAAATTAAAACGAAAATAGATCCAAAAATGAAGGAAAAGGGGATGACGCTGCGAACAGTCCTTATTAAAGTATAATTTTAATGAAACGACTTCACCTTACGACCTGTAAGTGGTATTAGCGTATGACAGATCCTAGCAATGGTCGTAAATACTAACATTCCAATTAATTTAATTTATCACAAACGTGTTATACATGAAATATAAAAAGATAGTCATTACAAATATTCACTGTTTCCATCGTGTTGAAGAAGTAACAAATGACACCACGTGTCAATGAGTTCTACAATTACAATTAACTCATCTGTAGCAACACCTGTGCAAAATTACTGTCCTTCAGAACTGCAATACTACGAATATCTTCCAGCTAAACTACGATTTCCAGTCACCAATCAAAAGTCTCAAGGGAACAGAGCGAATGAACGGGTTGGTTACGTAGTAGACTCAGGTGTGGGGTTGATTCAGGACCATCTTAAGGGAAGTTGGAACCCTTATTCCGAAAATGGTAAATTGGCCACTTCGATGTACCTTTTCTCAAAATCTGTTATAGATTTATTCTTGAAATTTTTTATAAAGTAAAGTAGATGTTTCTCATTATATTGAAATGAGCTTTTTTTAAAAAAAAACTCAAAATTTTATTTTTGTTGTGTCAAAATAGGGTAAAATTTCACTGCCTAATTAAATATTTTTTAAATTTATAAAAAATTAAAAATTTACCAAAAGTGCATTTCAGTTTAATCAGAAAGGTGTACTTTATTTGTATAAAAAATTTCAAACATGTATTTATAACAGATTTTGAGAAAAGGTGCATCGAAATGGCCAATTTAACATTTTCGGAATAAGGATTCCAACCCCCCTTAACAAATTTAAGCGCTCTGCGCTAGAGTTATTTGGCGCCCCATTAGAACCGTAACTAGAAATTTCTATACCGCAAAGAAAATACTTACCTAAAAAAATAATGGAGGCGAAAAATGAAAGGGAAGAGTGGAGCTTTTCCTGTTAAAAATATTAGTGGGTAAAAAGTATTTTACTGAATATGACTAATAGGACACAGGGGACCTGTTTAAAAATTAAAACTTCGCAATTTTTTCAGCAATATATTTATTGGCTTAGACAACATAAAATGTAATTCTTCATGTCATTTAAAGTCTTTTTCCAACTGGAAGTATATATGTAACTCTAACGGTTTAGAAATTATAGCTATTGTTCCAGATTATTGTGGATACCTTGTATCAGAGATGTATGTGAGATTTTGCTCCATGATGCAGTATATGATAGCACCAATTCCATACCAGACTCACAGATTGCCATTCAGGTGGTCAGTTCTTTAATGTTTTTCTTTTTTGCCTATGATATCATCTTGGCTTTATTTTTTAACCAGCTTCCTGTAGTATCAGGGTTAGGAAAATGCTTCCCATTCGTTTATAGCATTTTGGCTTAATTTCCATTCAAACGAACCAATTTATCAAACAAAGATAAATCTTTTAATACGAAAGTATTTAACATAGAAGTCAGAAATGTGGAATTTTGAAAATAAATCAAAGGCATTAAGAATATGTTAATATCAATACCTAAGAATGGTTTAAAATGCCAATACCCCAACAGCCCTAAAGTAGGATCTATTCTAAAACAGTGGTATAGCGACGTTAAGGGGCTAAGAGAGTATAGATATCATGGATTCTTCTCTTGTAGAGCCCCGAGAACACAAAATACTAGTGTATTTATCTACTTTTTAAATCCAAATATGAAAAGGGGGAGCTTTAGTTCTTGTTATGTCACTGCTTGAAAATGAGATGTTTTAATCAAACAAATCAATAAATCAACACTTAAGAAATATCGAATTCAGTACAATTTATTTCTGTGTCGGTGGGCCACCATAAAAGTAGAAAATAGGGATGTGGAAAACCTACCGGTTTTTGTTTCGGTCAACCGGTTTTTTCGGTAATTTTTTTGAAATCCAATAACTGGGTCAAAAAGCAGGATCGGAAGATAGGGTCGATTTTAGGTTCGCTTTAGACTAAAATCTACCAAGTTATGAAGATTTGAATTTCATCATCTTAGGCCAATCAATGATAACCGCTTCCTCGAGGCGTCTGTTGGAAGAAAGGATTACTGAAAGAGTCTTTATGAACAGATAAATATTGGCCAATGGATTGATTTCCTCTAAAAACACTATTAAAAGGTTTATTTTAAAAAACCGAAAACCGGTTATTTTGAGCGGTTATAACCGCCAGTTTAAACCGGAGGTGAAAAAAAAAGTGAATAAGCGAAAACTGGTTATTTTCGTAATAACCGCGATCCCTACTAAAAAATCAACTCTTGCTCAAACTCGATCAATAAATTTACGGAAAACATTTCATTCAGATTCTCCTCTTTTTCCGGGAACGGAAGGTTGATTTTGTCTCTCGGAGTAAGAGGATTATAGTTATGCTAATCAGAAATCGTAAAAGTTTCTCTTCATGAAAATCCTCCAATAAATCCCCGATTCCCTCCGTAACCGTACCCGCAGCCCACAAATTGTGAGAGGGCTTTACAAAAATCCCCCTTCCTCCCCTGACTTTATTACAGGGCGTCCTTCCACGGTATCGAATTTGTCCACGCTCTGTTACAGGGCTTCGGACACAGGGAGGAGAACTGTCTCCTCCATTACCGAAAGAGGGCTCTCTATTTGATTTCGATTGTTAAAGGGCGATGAAGAAATCGCGGTGCCGACTCGGGGGCTTTTTTTACTTTATTGTGGGAGATATCCATCACTAAAAATTGAGCATCGTGACACGCTGTGATAAATCGATTTAGAATGGTTCCCTATCCTTTTTCCGTCCGCCACTCAATTTTTGTAAGGCAACTACTGTCTGTGAGAGTTGCTGTTTGTAGTATAGGAAAAACTATGCGTCGGATCGTTAGGCCTAGTTAAATAGTCCTGATTATAATCCATGAAATTAGAAATAATAAATATATTTCAGTACAACTTATTGTTTAGCAACGGATTTCGAAACCCTCCGCGCTTTTGTGCTTGCGCCGGGCGGAGTTATTTTCATTAAAATAAGGGGGAAATGAAGAATGGAAAGTTGATGTTTGCATTTTACTGAGCGCGATCTAACAAAGAACTCCGGAAATGCGGTCATATGACTCATTGCCTGACACCCTTTTCCGGTGAAAAATCGTCCAAAAGTGGTAGTCTCGGAATCCGTTGCTGAGCAGTAGTTTTAAACACTAATAATTTATATTCAATGTAGTAAAACTGCATTTTAAACAAAAGCGAAATGATTCCTTGAAGCTCTTTCCATTTCTTCAAAGTGACGACTGCAAATTTATTGAGAAGAAGATCGATCATATTTTATACACGTGTTCGTGTATTTTGCCCCTGTTCTTCTGAAACTAAAATAACTTATGCTATTTTATCTTCATTTACTTCGTGTAATTTCTTCCTGGTGTTGGGATTTCTTTTTTACCGCCATAAATTCCATACGTATCAAATCAAATAATTAACTGCGGCATTTTCTGGGACTTTCAAATTTATTACGGTATGTTACTTTCCCTTTCGTTGTTTGGTTTCATTTTTTTTCAGTTTATTGTCACAAGATTCAATATTTTGTGCATGCTGCAAAAAACTCGTAAATAAATTTTATTTGCCTAAAATATAATAGATAATTTGTTTAAGATTAAATTTATACGCTGAGAAGAAAACAGAGATTGTCAGATTTTTGGAATGTGATTAGGGGAAAGTAGAGTAAAACCGGGTACCTAAGGTTCGAAGGCCTGTTGGAGCTAAACTATTCGACATACAGCTTGTAAATTTTTATTAAAATATTCATTATTTATAAGAGTACAATATATCTTTCTGAAAAAGTCATACTTTTACTACTTTTTTTACTAATGATTTTTTTTGTAGAAAAAGTCAAATCACTCGGTTTTACCCCATTAGTGGGGTAAAATGGGGTACACATGTTAACTCTATGGGAAATTAGGGAAAACTAGATTTTCAGTGGAAATGTAGCATAAATTTTTATTTTATGTGTCAATTTAAGAATAAAATATTTTTTTTAGATTTAACAATAGTTATAATAGTTGACAATTTAAGAAAAAAGACGATTTTTTAAAAATTTAACAATAATTACAATAGTTGACAATTTGAGAATAAAGACAATCAATTTAAAAATATTTCCGAAATTCTTATCTAAATTAGTGATAAAAACTGTAGGAATGAAACAGGGAACCTATTAATGTCACCAGCGCATTGAAACACTGCTGGTTTGGAAATTACAATAGAACAGAATTGTGACAAAATTAAATGTAAGAATCTAACAAATGTTGTACAAAACAAGAAATGGGAAGAACGTAATAGACTTACTGGGTTCTCCTACTATTTTAATTATCCAAATCCAAAAGCATAAGAAGAAAAATAATCCAAACCAAAGCAAAAGAAGAAAAAGGTATTCTACGTTATTCTTTCTTCTTTAAAATTCAAGCTAACTAAGAGACGAACTCGGTCGAAATGACGATGCTTTAAATAAAATTTAAACGATTGCAAAGACTTCGAGCAAAAGATTTTTAATTTTCATGCATTTGAAGTTTTATACGAGGAAAAACGAATAAAAATCGCTCATTTGCAAGCGAGGAAATGGAATGAATAAATTTCAATTCTTTTTAAAAATTTGTCTAAAATAACTCTTTGTAATATTTGAAATTATCACGAAAAAAGAAAATATTGGAAATCGGAATAAATTGAAAATGCTTTCCTTCAGATCATTTGACTCAAATGTCAAATAGGAATGGCCCTCACAAGCTACCAACCATCTCACAATCTAAGAAAAACCTCTTGGGTCGGGTATCCGTAGTTACCCCTAGTACCCGGTTTTACCCCGAGTGCAGAGATTATAAAAAACAAAACAGAACCACGCAGTTGTTTGAATAAATATTTATTGTTTGATAGGATATAAATCCTTAGTAAACATATAATAAGCAGGACTAAATATAGTTTCCATAATTGTAATGATTAATAAGTAGGGATAGTTTAAAAAGAAACGAACATTGGAGAGTTGGCGTCATAAAACAAATAAATCTTCAAAGACGAAGTGAATTCAACAACATGGCAACTATGACTCTTATTTTTTCTTCACTAGTAGAATAGAATTCAGAATTTGTCCACTAGAAAGGAGAATTCATAAAGCGAAAATCAAGGTACCCAATTTTACCCCACTCTCCCCTATACTAAGTTAGCGAAGAGATTAAAAGAATACCTGACTTCGAAATATATTATATTCGTTCCGAGGACCCTCACAGGTGGAAATGGAATGCTAATTTCATTCCCAGATGTTTTAAAAATGCGGCCTAGATGTACAGGTGAACACTGGTGGCCAAATGGCCGGATGTGGTTAGTGACGCTCCGTGAAAATCGCGTGGAAATTCTGAGATTGTTGCAGATTTGTTCCTAACCATAACTGTGACTGGTCCTAGAGACCTCAAATGAATTCTAGCACAGATTCTGTGCATGAGTGTGTGCAGTGGGCACTCAGCCTTCAGATACCGTGTACGTGATCTCTAAATATAATGTACCCATAATGGGGAAATGTAACTTATTATTTTGTATATAGAATGTAAATAAATATTTACTCTAGATTATTGTAGCTGGGCATACTCAATAATTATCACGCTGCCCTGGGTAAGCTAGATGAACAATGAAGTCAATTTACGCTCATGTATCTCACGTCAAGTCAGCCACTGCAATTTAAATTTGGAATCCAATGCCCATCTTTCAGGTGGAAAAAGGATATGACATTATAGACAGCGTAAGATAACGTATAGTTAGGTGGCATGTTCAGTTACGTTTGTCATGTGACTGTGACATAAATCGAATAGTTCCCATCGTAACAATTTTAGATATCCTTCCAAAACTGATACTAACTGTCCATCAGCATTCGGTACCGACGGCCAGCTCACTTCACTGTTGCAGGTTGAAAACGCGAGTATGACTGAACAGTACGAAATTCAAAGCTTGTGAATCACGTAATGAACCAGATATTGATACGTGCTCAGTTACGTTTGTCATGTGACGGTGACGTCACTCGAATGGATTCCATCGGAATAATTTTAGATATCCTTCCAAAACTAATACAAATTGTCCATCAACATTCGGTACCGACGGCCAGCTCACTTCACTGTTGCAGGTTGAAAACGCGAGTATGACTGAACAGTACGAAATTCAAAGCTTGTGAATCACGTAATGAACCAGATATTGATACGTGCTCAGTTACGTTTGTCATGTGACGGTGACGTCACTTGAATGGATTCCATCGGAATAATTTCAGATATCCTACCAAAACTAATACAAATTTTCCATCAACATTCGGTAAAGACGGCCAGCTCACTTGTTGAAAATGCAGGTACGACTCAACGGTACGGAATTCAAAGCATGTGAATCACGTAACGAAACCGATATTTGAAACCACAAGAAACCGAGGTACATTGTAAAAGAAGTCTTAAATGTTCTTGTAAATGGATGTCTCTCTCTTAATGTCTCCAGACCTTGTCGGCCTTTTATTTTTTCCTTCATCCTCGCGTCTGTTGATAGAGATGCACGAAACCGACTCTTCACCGAGTAACAAGTGACAAAGACGTCCATGACAAGAGCGGCTGAGGACGTGATACATTTTTGTGCCTCGCCACAAAGCCCTTTGTTTCCCCGAAATATCCTGATTGATCCGCGGGCGTCGAGTGACAGCGACGCCGGCAAAGACACAAAAACAATTAAACCTGTCTTGCGGACCCGCGTTAATCACCCGTAGCCAGTTACATTGTTACAAACCTCGCAACAAAGGAGACACTCTTTCCAAAATTAAGCTCTCGCGACTTTTTTTTCCCACTCAGTGGACAGCCGGGTCTTTATTTTACCACAGAGTAAGAAGATAGTCTGAGTGTCAGTTGTCTGATGAGGGACGGGAGTCCACGTTTGGGACTTTCGGCCCACACGATTAGAACCTGGCGCCCCCTTTGCCTCCTTTACTTCCCTATCAGATATGGTTCGAAAAGAATTGGAACAACTCGAATTCATGCGAAAACATTCAGATCTCTATTGCATCAGATATACATAATTAATCGTTGCGATTAATTAATTAATATCGATTTATCTGACGTTTACGTTTCTTTAATCTATTCGAAAGAATTGTGAGCACTCGTATTCATGCGAAAGCATTTAGATCTCTTCTGAATCGGTTATGCATAGTTAATCGTTGTGGTTAATCAATTAATGTCGATTTATCTGACGTTTACGTTTCTTTAATCTATTCGAAAGAATTGTGAGCACTCGTATTCATGCGAAAGCATTTAGATCTCTTCTGGATCGGTTATGCATAGTTAATCGTTGTGGTTAATCAATTAATGTCGGTTTCTGTGTCATCTACCTTTCTTTAATCTGTTTGATGAGAAGTGTGACAACGTATTCATGTGAAAGCATTCAGATGTCTTTTGAATCAGTAAAACATAGTTAATTGTTGCGGTCAATCAATTAATATTTATTTCTCTGCCATTTACCTTTCTTTAATCTGTTTGAGAAGAATTGTGACAACTCGTATTCATGCGTAAAGATTAAGATCCCTTCTGAATCAGTTATGCATATCTAATCGCTGCAGTTAATCAATTAATATCCATTGACTTGACGTTTATTTTTCTTTAATACCTTACGATCCAGCGTGAAACTAAAATCTAAATCGCAAATAAAGCAGAAACAGGAAAGGTTTCTCCTTCGTAACTTTTAATTACTTTTTTTTAAGTGTGGTTCTTGAGACATAACATAAATACAGCTTTGTGGTAAGGAGCATTACTTTGCATAAACGGTTTACGAATTGAAGTAAGAAGTCATAATTAAAATCTTAATAAATAGTTTTACTTGCTTAATTGAACAAATCAATGATTATAAATGTACATTTGACGTCTTATTAATACTGTTGCTAAATAAGGAAAATATTCCGCAGATATTATGATTTATATTGTATTAATTACAATCTATTTAAATATAAATTTTTTAAAACAAACATAACTATTCGGCATTTTTACATAAATTATTTAAAAAGAATAAAAGTTACTTAATCTTATTATTTTTAGGAATGAAATATTTGTGGAAATTTGTACTGCATATCCATGGCAATAACATAAGAAGATATTACTTGAATGAATTACTGATACAGTATATCTCGCTTCTTCTGTCTGCTATTTCGATAAAAGTTTCTATCTAGTGGACTCATCTACAAAATATATTCCGTGCTGAAAAGGCACTAACAGCACCAAGATGCCATGTTCTGGAAGAAGGCTTTGGTCATCATACGAGGGTTATTATACGTCAAGGGGTTATTTTCTAAGTATGGTCCGTTTGTCAATACCTTTTCAAATTTCGCTCGTGCGTGTGCAGCTTCCTGGCATTCTTTGCGCAAAATCCGACGCCGTTTGTAATCACCGTGTCAGTCTATAGACTTCGTAGTATGACTTTAAAATGTTTAAGAAAACCAAGCGCCCCGTCGATTGTGTAAAACGTCCAGTCATCCTATTTTTACTTTCTCGTATACGAAGTATACAAAGAGAAAGTATTGTAATCGTCAAAAAATTCGAACTCGAGATTTTGTCGAATCTCCACGTTTTAGACCTCCCTGAGTCCGAAAAACACAATTTTGGAATTGAGTCTGTGAACACGATAACTCGAAAACTATTAGAGATACAGGAATGAAATCATCCTGTATGTGATCTTTACACATAATTTGTAGGTTTCTAACAAATTTTGGAGAAAATCCGTCCACGGGAAGTCTGTCTGTCTGTCCGCAGTCATGTGAACACTATAACTCAAAAACCTGAATAGCTAGATGAATAAAATTTGGTACACAGTTTTATCATCATGAATGTAGGTCCGTATAAAAGTTTGGGCGAAATCCGTTAAAGGGTTGACTGTCTGTCGGTCTGTATAATTGCATACTTGTAAAAATTATATCTCCTAAACCCTTTGGCTTAGATAAATAAAAATTGGTATGACGTTTGCTAATATTAATTATAGATCTGTGCTCGAATTTCGTTTCAATCCATTGAAAAAAAAAATGTTCAAATTGCATATTTGTTTCAAAATGTACATTGCGACTGTGTGTTGGCGAGCGTTTCGCTTATTTTACTCAAGTTAGTATAGCTGGCTTTTGACCTTGGCGGTCTACGAAGTATTGTAGCTTCGGATGCGCTTCGGAAATTATGGCAACCCCCTGAAGCGGAAAATTCGTTCTGACATTCTCCAGATGGAAGGTATAGTGAAATCTTGCATGATATTTGTAGTAAGATTTCGATCTCAAAAACTTTATTTAAAGTTGTGGTACCTCAGCGCGCGTAAAAATTGAGAACTTACGCATTTTTTTAAATTGTTGTCATTTTCCTTTTACACATAATCATAAAAATGGGCGCAAGACAAGTCATTTAAAATTATAATGACTCAGGTTTAGGGAAGCAAACGGGACAAATAATTATGCGTGACGTAGCAACCCTAGTTAGAGGGAAAATATGTACCTTTTTGGGAAGTATGCAGAAAGTTTAGGAGACCACTCCGCTGGTTTAACAACAAGAAGCATTAAAGTTGCAAGTATTCATAACGAGATAAGTGTAAAGTGACAATGCAATGAATGATATTAAAGTTAGAAAATGGACGAGATTATTCAAGAAGGTCTCAAAAACGTCGACGTCGAATCGATTTCTGACTGGCTGCAATCAATCGCAAAATCACTGCAACTGTGTTTTGGGACAGGCTTGGTGTTTTATTATATGATTTTTTTATTGCAAGGAACAGCAATTAACTCGTCTTCCTAGTGTGAGACCCTAAGAAATTTTCGAATAGACTTTCCTGGGTGGCAGTCGCTTAGACATTAGAGAAGAAGTAAAAACAATTGTGAATAATTGGCTCTCATCGTAGTCGCTAGAGTTCTATAAAGGGAGGTATCCAAAAAACGCGTTGTTCGTTACGATAAATATTTAAACCGACAACCCTCGTATAACAGCAGATATTTCAATCGGGAAACAGTGCATTTTTCATATCACCAACACACAGGTTTTCCTTCTAATTGCTGTGTTTGGAAATCCCATAAGTCCAGTCTGATTGTTCTTTGACATGGAAAAATTACATACTGTTCAGCAACAGATTCCGAGACTAAAACTTTAGGACGATTTAACACCCGAAAGGAGTGTCAGGCAATGAGTCATATGAGCGCATTTCCGGAGTTCTTTGTTAGATCACGCTCAGTAAAATGTAAACATCACCCTTCCCTTCTTCACTTTCCCCCATTTTGATGAAAATAACTCCGCCCGGCGCATGCGCAAAAGCGCGGAGGGTTTCCGAATCCGTTGCTAAACAATAGCAGTAATTTTATTACTTTAAGTTGTTGGGTTGGTTATCCAAAATATGCTACTATATTACGCATCCCGATATAGGACCGGATAAAGGAGGAGGGGGTTGAAGCATAGGTTTTTCACATTTAATTAAAATATTATTAATCTGAAGGGGAAATTGAAATTAGAAAGTTATAGGCATTTAAGAAATCTATAAAACGAGTCAATTAACGTTAAGCTAGCTTAGTTAGGTCAGGAAGAAATATAAAAAGAAATTCCTGTCGGTAAGCCCTTAAGGCGAAGGCAGATTCCATTTGTCCGGAGATAAAAGGAAAAGAAAATTTCACACCCTCCACCATTTCCTTTTTCAATTTCGCAAGGGTTTGAGGTATGGGAATGAAAAAGAGTGGAAGAGAGCTTTCCAACAAGGTGTTACATGCATAGGTTGAAAATTTAAAGCGGGACCTTCCCCGCTGTTCAATTCCACGATTTTTGGAACACGGAAAGGAAAAAGCTTTCGTCAATGTGAGAAACCGATGAAAATTGACGCTAATGGATTGCACTGATGGAATTCCGAATAGTTTGAATTCAAATTGGAATGGCCGGATTTCCTTCTGATACCTCGCTGCGAGGGTGGCGGGAGAACAAAACCACTGCCTAGATTGGGACCCCGCGAAAGGATAAAGCTGGGCATTCACGAGAATTCTAGGAACTCACTATGCCATTTGTCCTAAGACCGGTTTTTTCCCCACCCATTTTAGTCGAAAAATTAGCCAAAGCCTTCAAGGATTTTCCAAAGATTGTTTCGAGACAAGGTTCAAAGTCGCAGAATTCCTGCTATCCAGACTCCTCTTCCCCCACGCGGGGGATTTCGAGTTTCATTTCTAGCCTCGACGCGAGGTCCCAATGTAGGCAGATCCTTTGTTTTACCGCTACTCTAGCATCGAGGTCCCAAATTGGAATAGGCGGATGAAGTTTTGGATTTTTAGTTCGTCAGAATTCCACCACTTCCAATCCATTTGCTCCAAATTTCATAGGTTTTCGACCTTGACGATTGGTTTTTCCTTTAAGCCCGTGTTCAAAAAATTCCAAAACAGAGCAACGGTGAATGGCCCGCTTTAGGTTATTTTACTGAAGAAAAAGATAAAACATTTCTGCTCAAATCTCAGTTTGGGTTGCGTTGCCCGATTTTATCTCCTCAGACTGACTCATCGGATTATCAAGCCATCAGTTGCAGGCATTGTCTCCAGTTTCAGTTGTGGTTGAAGCAAAAAGACGAATGAAGATACAGCAGCTGAGAACTGTGGTTTGTTGTTAGCATTGGCAAGCGATTCGGGTCAGGAAGAAAGATGGAAATTACATCATTTGAATCAATTAGAAAGGCAGAACCATTTTAGTTCGTTAGGTGCTTACTAACTTACTTTTATTGTCTTAAATTCTAAAATAAAATTCTGAATAACAAGCTTCTACAGCTAAATTTTTAAATAGAACAGGGGGAGATAAGGAAAAGTTATTTTAATGGGAAAAAGTTTTTTGTGTTTTTCTATCATCAATCACAAAGCTTATAAAGTTCTCTCATTGTGAAAACGACTCTTACGAGTTATCGTGCTTTTACTCAGAAAGAAATTATTAAACATCAATGGAAGTTATTAAACATCAAGGTTATGAAACATCAATGGAAGCCGATGAAAACTGGCATAAATGGATTGCACTGATGGAATTCCGAATATTTTGAAATCAAATTGGAATGGCCGGATAGCCTTCTGATATCTCGCTGCGAGGGTGGCGGGAGAACAAAACCACTGTCTAGATTGGGACCCCGCGAAAGGCTAAACCTGGACATTCACTAGAAGGGTAAGCTATGCCATTTGTCCTAAGATTGGTGGCCCGCCCCCCATTTTAGTCGAAAAATTATGCAAAGCATTCACAGATGTTCCAAAGTTTGTTTTGAGACAAGGTTCAAAGTCGCAGAATTCTTCCTACCTACACTCTTCTTCCCCACACTGGGGATTTGGAGTTTCATTTCTAGCCTCGACTCGAAGTCACAATGTAGGCAGATCCTTTGTTTTACCGCTATCTTCGCATCAAGATCTCAAATTGGAACCGGCAGATTGAATTTTGGATTTTAAGTTCTTTTGAATTCCACCACTCTTCGAATCATTTGCTCCAAATTTGACAGGCTTTCGACCTTCACGGTAGGTTTTTCCTTCCCGCGTTGAAAAGAGCGGTGAATGGCCTGCTTAAGTCATGTTGAAAGTAGACGCGGAAATCCCCCGTGTGGGGGAGGAGAACTGTGGTTGGGAGTAAGTCTGGGACGTTGAACCTTCTCAAACAAGGTGTATCAAAACAAACTTTGGAACATTCGTGAAAGACTTCCTAAATTTTAAATTTTTCGACTGAAATGAGTGGAATACAAACCAGTTGTTGGGATGAATGGAATGGAGTACTGATGAATGCCCAGCTTAAAAGAGATTTGAAATTCCACTTCAAGACATCGTAGCATAATAATATTTTGTCGGACTTGATTTCGTCTGTATTTACATTATTTTAAAAAATTACTATTAATCATGGCGACGATAACGAGCGTACAAAAATGTATTTATCATCGTCGCAACGCGCGAGTGTATAAAAGCAGTAATTCAAACAATGAAAAGCATTGTCATAAAATATATTTAAAATCTGGATACTACATAGGTAGTATCTAGCTTATAAATGTTATCATGTTAAAAACAGTCGAAGTTCAGGGTTGAAAATAACTTTTTAGACCATAAATTCAAAGTAATTGCAACTATCGGAAAAGTTTCAATACAAAAGTTATTTGTTAAGATAGAGCAGTAATTCGCCGAATTTGAATTTTCTTTTATCTTCGATCATAAAATCGACATTCGAGAATAATACCTGACTAATTTTTTTGAAAATTCGAAATTTTCATTATTATAAAATTTATTCATGTCTTAATTAAGCTGTCTTAACGTTCGACAGCTCATTTTTTAGGTTTTTTTAAAATGCCTAAAACTTTCTCATTTAACCTTTTCTTTTCAGATTAATAGCCTTTTATTTAAATGCTAAAAAAATGTTTCAACTTACCCCCACTCCCCACGCCTCAGAGTGCGTGATATAGTGGCATGTTTTGGATGATCAACCAACAACTTAAAGCAAAAAAAAATACTGTTATGTGTTTTTTTACACATTTTGATACTTTTGATGACAACTCGACTGGTCTACATTCGCTTGTATTCTAAGGAGTGCACATCTAAAAATCCAAGCTATGAACATAAAAAATATCATTCACAAAAGAAACATTTTGTTTATTGCAACAATAATACAGAATACACTACAATATGATAAATGCATAATAAAAACATTCGTAACATTTTAAATTGTATTTATGTTTACATGCCTATTCATTATTATTATAATGATTACTTTTCCATATAATGAATAATTTTTGTCAATGTATCATCTTCTAACAATATATTGGAAATATCTGAACAAGAAATATCCTTCATATTGAATTTTACGGCAAGAGCTTCAGCTAGAGTGTCAATATTCAATCTCGATTTCTCACACGTCGCAAAATCATTAGCAATTGGAAATACCCTTTCAACTGCTGCATTAGTTTCAGGGTAGTACAGCAAAACTTTAACAAGAATTAATGAATTTTCGCACAGAATTATATATATATATAAACAGTCCAACACGCAGGATAATGGAGAATGAAGGTTTATTCACAAATGTGCAGTAAAACAGGTAGTACAGGTACAGAAAATAATAGTTCTTGCACAGATTACCAATGTAAACAAACAACAATTCACAGGTAATAACAGTTGAGCACTTTGGCATTTAGCAACACAAATAGTCAGCAAATAACTAGTAACGACAATAACTGCACTTTCAATAGCGCTCAGCTCAAAAGCTTCCTAGCTCGCACTTCGCACGAAACTCAACAGTCGTTCCCAATGGATCAACACTACTCCGTCTGATCCAACGCGGTCCTTATATACCCTCTCCGACAGGCCGTGACATTACATGGAGTTTTCTCGTATATTCAAGCGTATTCCCTTTCCTAATAGAGATATCGAGAAAAGGGTCGCATTTTCTGGAATCATCTATTTGTCGCCAAGGTCGCCAAAATGGTCGCCAAGGTCACTCCATACTTACCCCTGTAAAACTCCCTTCCCAACTATAAGACTAGCCGGGCAGGAAAGCGAAATTACATCTTTGCAACAATATTCAGTCTTCTAATTTCAAATATCGAAAAGGAGGACATGTAGGAGGACACTTTACGAGGGAGGACAGACCTTACAAAAGGAGGACGGTTGGTCACCTTATGAACCCTTTGTTGTGTTGGTATATGATTGTTGTTGGTATATTCTTGGTGGTTTCAACAACGCCATAACACTTTTAAAGATGCACGAATTAGTATAACATAACGTTTAAAATTACAGTATTAAAGAAATATGTCTTTTTATGAATGAAAAAACTAAATAATAAGGAAAGATATAAAATTAAAAGTTTAATTCAAATTGTATAAGATTAAAAACAAGTGGTCTGATTCCAGTGATGTTTCATAACATTGATGTTTAATAACTTCTTACCGAATAAAAGCACGATTACTCGTAAGAGTCTTTCTTTCGATGTGATAGAACTTTATAAGCTTTGTGATTGATGATAGAAAGGCACACAAAACTTTTTTCCCATTAAAATAACTTTTCCTTATCTCCCCCTGTTCTATTAAAAAATTTAGCTGTAAAAGCTTGTCACTCAGAATTTTATTTTAGAATTTAAGACAATAAAAGTAAGTTAGTAAGCACCTCACGAACTAAAATGGTTCTGCCTTTCTAATTCAGGATTTCTCCGTAACTTTGACAATACGATTCAAATGATAAAGCACTTCCATCTTTCTTCCTGACCCGAATCGCTTGCCAGTGCTAACAACAAACCACAGTTCTCAGCTGCTGTATCTTCATTTGTGCATTTTGCTGTCAACCCACTGAAACTGGAACCAATGCCTGCAATGATATTGCATATCCGACTGAGTCCAGTCTGGAGATAAAATCAGAGCGAACACACTAAACTGAGATTTGAGCAATGTTTTATTCAAGCTAAAGCTTTTCTCCAATAAAATAACCTAAAGCCAGGACCCATTCTACGTGCTCCCATTTTAGATTTTTTGGAACAAGGGTTAAAGGAAAAACCAATCGTCAAGTCGAAAGCCTGAAATTTGGAGCAAATGGATTGGAAGTGAGTAATTCACGGAGACAAAAATCGAAGCGTTCATCGCTATTCCAATTTGGAGACCTCTGATGCTAGGGTGGCATAAAACAGAGGTACGTACATTGGGACCTCGCGTCAGAAGGCTAGAAATGAAACTCAGAAACGCCGTGTGGGGAAGAGAAGGAGGTGGGGAGAATTCTGCGATTTTGAACCTTGTCTCAAATAACTGACATCTGAATTTTTGCGAATTTCAAAAATTAGTGGAATACAAACCAGTTGTTGGACAAAATAAGCAAGCTATCTTTCTTTCAGTGAACGCTCAGCTTAATGTTTTCTTCGAGATAATTTTTGGAATGTTTAATGGGTAACTTATTGTGAACTTTAAAAAAAGCTACGCAAAGCGTAGGTCATTTTGCATTGTGAAGAAGCACCAAAATCATTCACCATAAGAAAGATATTTAATTACAAAAAAGAAAATACAGAAGAAGTAAACAATAGTTATAACAGTATACCTTTTACGCACAAGGCAGCAGCATCCAGTGATTGCATTAACAATATTTTCTAAAATCAACTGTTGCGTTGCGCGCAAAAGATATATTGTTATCACTATTGTTTACTTCTGTATTTTCTTTTTTGTAATTAAATATCTTTCTTTTGTATTTTATTGGGAGTTGCTGCATTTTTGCGCCATTCTGTTCAATGCAAAGTTTAATTTTTAATATCTCGGGTTAAATTATTTCACGTATTTGTCACCATAAGAAAAAAAATTGATACTAAGGAAACAACTTAATTTCAACTTCTCTCGCACCGGAAGACACCGCGAGTACATAGATGAGAAGTCGCCAGATAATTAAGCAGGTTCTCGCTACTGGGTATAATTTATGGTGTGTGCAGGAGGGATTGGGCCAAGGCCGGCGATGGCCATTAAGATTCCACTCTCAGTTCTTGTGTTAACGTCGGAACGACTATCACTCAGATGACCCGGAGGCTAAGGCTAGGCAGGGGTAGCTCACTTGTAGTTGTGGTTAATTTCAATTTCTTAACACTTTTTAACAGTTTAGTTTAGATGCTTATGGTCATACGGTCACTGAACGAACATCTCTATAAATGAAGCTTTTGTGACAAGCATTGTATCAATATGTTAGGATCTATGAATAGCTCTCAGAAGATTTTTTCAAAAGCATTATTTTGAGTAGGAGTTTCCCTACATCATGTATAAACTTCTTACGGTATAGAGCATTCATGTCGAATAGGATAGAATGCCCATGCAGAGTCGAAAATGACCTCTTCGTGCAGTTGTTGGCGTTGGAGAGGTCCAAACAGTTCGGATTTAAAACTCTACGTCCGCATCTTCAAAATATCCGGACTTACGCCATTGAATAAGGCGCGAGAGAATTTTAGCTGTAATTGAGAAAATCTGAAGTTTTCGGAAAAGCTGACTTCATTTCGCCAATGAAAGAAAATTCATTGTTTACATTCATTGTTGATGAGAAAGTGGATGCGTCCCCTTCCTCAGGCCCCAGTTCAAACTGAAAATTGAAAGCTTTGGCAGTTTTGTTTTAATTCTGCATTTCATTACTATAATTACCAAACATTAATAAAAAATTGTACATTCTTTTCATTCTGGTGAATTTTTTTTTCACTTCCACAAATTCTGTGCTAGTTTTATCTAAGAGGTAGTAGGCAGCATTTTTAATTTTGTACTATACTTTGACCCCTGCCCACCCTTAAGTGTGTCTGGATTTCAAGTAAAAAAATTATGGTAACCTTAATTATAAAAGAATATTTACCGTTAATGTTCCATCCGGCGTTATCGGGGACTACATAAGAGACTCATACATCCTGTCTGAAGGTCTAAACGTGTAGAGTTACGGAATATCTCTGAAGAAGCATTACTTGGGCCAAAAGTTTTCGACAGAACTTTTGACTGAACAACAAGACACCACCAAAACTTCCCCGTGCCAGAATTGACGTTCAGACAGAAGAGAATCGGTAATTGTGGTCCCATATATTAAACGGCACTGATTACTTTTTCTGGAGTGACCTGATAGCTTTGGTATGCAACAATCCCGTGAATTACTATTGTCGCATGCATCTTTGCAACTGTTGTGTCTATATAAGACACTCCTGTCCCAGAAAGTTCGTATTCCCACGTATCAGCCATGAGTTACAGCCCAATATCTTCTGTGACCGCAAATATGCATATTGTTATTAATAAACACACGTTATTCACTTGTGTTATTTTCTCATGACGATGAAGTTCTCAGCTACTTTGCTATATGTAGGGTTGCCATAAATACCAAGCATTGATACGGGACGTTTAAGTGCTAAATAAATCAAACATGAAAAAAGTGGCTATGCAATGTTTTATTTTACTCTTATAAAAGATCAATAAAATTTAAGCAATCTAAAAAATGAACATGTAGAGTAATGAAAAAAATGCAAAGCTAATCTAGGGGTGTAGTGGAGCCGGTACACCATTCCGGCACTGCTTTTTTCACAAGAAATAAATAAGGAAAAGTTGTGAAAACGCCCTTAAAACAGCGCAATTTTTCACTCAGATTAGAGAGTCCCGGCACTGCTTTTAAAACGTCCTGGCATTGCTTATTTTGCAACTACACCACTGGACTAATCCTTTTCAGCCCAGACATATTTTAAAGTTCATTTAACTTTCTTAATTATATCATTTTCTTCTTTCACATAATTATAAAATTGGAAGCAAGTTATTTAAAAATTATAATGACAAATAAAAATTGCTTCGACTGTCTCCACTAACAATCTATTTCTTTCGTCCGACCATTTAGTTGACACTAGGGAAAATGTTCTCTTCTCAATTGCATTGTGGGCTGGAATGGTAAATACGTATTCGCATAGCTTTATTAACCATGCCTTATGGTCCTTTGTATATGCAAAAATTTAGCCATTTCTCTTCCGTACTCAATTTCATAATTGCTTCGCAGTTTTTGGTGTCTCACTCAGAGTTTAGGGAGAGAACGGGACAAATAGTAATGTTGGAATGAGTAGTGAAATACAGTGACAACCCTAGCTGTATGAGATGTAGGAACCACATTGGAAACAACCCATAATTTTCTCTAAATAATAATAAGCATCATACTGAAATGCAAAATATGATTTCTTTCGAATCCAGAATGGATCAAAAGAGTTTTTTTGCTCCCCTATGCTATTTGATACTCAATGCCGATTGGCTCACTTTTAATTTTTTATAAAATATAATGCCTAGCTCAGTTTAGCAAAACTTGTAAGTTGTTCCGCCCTGGGTCTTAACGCGAATGA
Organism: Araneus ventricosus; assembly: GCA_013235015.1. Lineage (NCBI taxonomy): Eukaryota > Metazoa > Arthropoda > Arachnida > Araneae > Araneidae > Araneus > Araneus ventricosus. Next base: position 615 of record BGPR01020652.1, on the reverse strand, counting down.
TTTTGTTTCACCTTTCAGCTGTCTGCAACTTCCAGAAGTTTGTACGCGCTGCATACAAATATGACTTGTATTCCTAGAAATTTTTGAGCAGCTTATGAACGCAGTGGTTGGCCAATGGGTCATCGAGTAATTGTTATTTTTTGAAGAAACACACTGTTTATATTCAAGCTAACTTTGACAGTATGAATTTAATGAGAAATTGCAAATCAGATTTTTTTTCAAATCAACATATTTTTATATTTACTATAAATTTCAGGTGTGATCTGTTTTATTTTAATTCAAGTTGAGTTTAAAATTAAGATCTTCTTTTAGTCGATGATAAAATAAATCTAAATAAATCGTGCAAATCTACCCTATAAGAAGTCATCATCAGCATTCCTTTTCCTCTCCCTTAATCTCTTCCTCAACCAGAAAAAGACCGGTTAAAAAATATTCATTGACGTTTTCCCCTCTACTTCGTACTTTTATTTGAACCGTAACTTAAATGCTTTGATGAAACGGTCACCTCTTGTAAAATAATAACTGTATTTTGAACTCTTTTCCTTTGTCAACATCTAGAATTCTACAACACTTAAAAGTCCCGTTTATAAATTGCATATTTTACAGGAAAACGTT
>BGPR01020651.1:0-27611 GCA_013235015.1 Araneus ventricosus | reverse complement strand
TCAGCACTTTTAATTGACCAATTAATTTAATTACCATTACAATAAGGGATTTTAGAAATATAAAATTTAAATCCTCCTGTGTCTTCTAAACTATTGATGGTACAAAAACAATGTGGGACTTTTTTGGCAGGAGATTTCATGTATTTTAATTTTGTAATTGAGTGTTTTTCGATAGAATATATAGTTTTCGAGATATTTAAGAAAAACTGAAAATACTCCCTTTAAACCCCCCCTGTAATCCCCCCGCACCACCACCGGCGGGACTTTTAGTATGTCGTTTAGGACAATACTCCCAACGACTGCGCCAAATTTCAAAACTACACCATTGTCTTTTTCTAGTTTTCCTTTGTTGACTGGACTACATAATAGCATCGGTTTTTATTTTTCGAAAATAGTTTGCATGTACAGTCGCGAGATAGAAAGGAGCCACCCAGCATTATTCCGCCGATGTTCATTGCTTCTTAAAATGAAAAATATCGTTTAACAGGAAATAACGTATACTAAAAGATTATAGTTTTTCAAATGTCAGAAGGGGTCGTCTACATATTTAAAAATGCACTAACTTTAAAATTTTCAATGGGAACACCCTTTTCTGATCCCATAAACAAATTCTTCATGGAAAAAATACTTTCTGATATTAATTTTGGTTAATATATCATTAATAGTTTGGAAGATATTTGACATTTTGTGTTCTCGACATAAAAGAGGTCGTCTCCACATTTAAATAGAGAAGTTCTCAGCTTGCGCTTAAATGTCGGTTGTAGCATTTTAAATTATTTCGCACTTTAAATGTTATTTTCAAAGTAATGATCTACATTTTACAATCTGTAAAACTTGATGCGTAAAAAAATTAATTTGTGTTATATTAAACCATTTTAATTTATATATTTAAATAACAGTAACAGTAAACAAGTAATTTTTGGGGTCCATGGCCCCCGAAGGGGGCCTAATCCCCGGTAATGGTACATTGGTGATGCTGGATACTTTCAGTTCTGGGAGTTGAATAGTCTGCTGCTGTTGTTGGAGGCAAAGGATGTGTGGGTGGGATCTATCTGGATCTTGTGGGATTGTTGCTGGAGCACTGCAGGAACTGGTGCCTGTAAAGAGTAGCTGCTGCTGTTGAGAGAACTCATATCTCTGGATGTGATAATTTTTCTTTACTTGCTCTGAAAGGAAAGTGACATGCTGTTTGGAACTGCTCTTCAGGGTTTAGAAATGCTTTGGGAAGAATGGGGCGAAACAGTTAGCAAGGATAGCTATTCCAATTTTTTTTTTTCATTAATGAGTAACAATTATAAAAGAATCTTCCGGGGTCTTTTGCTTTTCGGATCGGGGGAATAATGTTCAAGTTGCTGAATAGCTTCATTATCAATGTTATCAAGATTATGATAGAATTTCGCTGAGATTTTTTTGATGAATTCCTTTAGAGATTAGCTTAATTGCATTTCTTATATCTTCATTTCGCATATACCATCCAGCCTTGCATATTAGACGGATTATGTTATTTTCTAGAATTTCCAGCATTCTGATATTTGAGTTGGCTGCGGCCCCCCAGATGGGGCATCCGTAAGTAATTATCGGACGTAAGATCGCAGTGTAGACAAGCAATTTATATTTCCTATTCATTTCCGAATCTCGTGCTATTAGAGGGAAAAGTTTTCTTGAGGCTGCACGAAATTTAGTTTTTATTGTTGTAATATGATTTTTCCAGGTTAATTTTTCGTCTAGTATTACGCCAAGATATTTGGCTTGCTGAGACCAGGTGATCGTTTGGTTTTTAATTTTAACTATTGGTTTGTATTTTCTTCTACCCTTGGCGAAATACACTGCTTCTGTTTTGTTAACGTTAAGGGCAATTTTCCATTTGAGGAACCAGTCGTCCAGTTTCGCTAGATGTTGGTTTAAAGCGGCTGCCGTATATTTATGGTTTTTATTTTTTGCTAGAATGGCAGTATCGTCTGCGTACATACCTAATAATGTTTTATGTGTTTTTGGAATGTCGTTAACATAAAGAGAGTAGAGGACCGGCGAGATTTTCCCTCCCTGTGGAATGCCTGCTCTCATAATTTTGGCTTCGGAAATGCTGTTGCCAATTTTAACTGCGAATTTTCGCTCTTTGAGGTAAGATTTTAGAAGCTGCAGTAAATGGGGTGGGGTTTTGTATCCGATAAGTTTATGGATTAGTCCTTGGATCCAGACTCTATCAAAGGCTTTCTGTACGTCAAGGAATACCGCACCTGTGCATTCTCCTTTTTCAAAGCCACTCGTAATATACTCGACTACTCTAAGAAGTTGATGAGTTGTAGTTAAGGATTTCCTAAAACCAAATTGTTCCGGGCAAAGGATTTTGTTTTCGGCAAGATGCTCGTTTAATTTATCTAAAATGAAGTTTTCAGTTAGTTTACTGAGTGTGCTGAGTAGCGAGATTGGCCGATAATTTTCTGGCTGAGTGGGGTCTTTTCCGGGTTTCAGAAATGGCACAACTACAGCGGTCTTCCACGCTTTTGGAAAATAGTTAAATTTAAAGATATTGTTTATGATTTCTGTAAATTCGAAAATCATTGTGCATGGTAAATTTTTAAGCATTTTGTTGGTGATACAGTCAAGCCCGCATGCTTTTTTAATATTTAAATTTTTAATGACTTTGATTACCTCAGAGGGCTGAATGCATTTGAGATTATCAATTTGGTTATTGGTGAGTGGGAGGGTGGAGAAGTTTTCAGTAGATTTTTTGACCTCATTTTCCGTCTCTCTGTGAGATAGGTCATTTAATGAGAATTGTTTCTCTAGACTTAGGGCAATAGTTTCGGCCTTGATAGAGTCTGAATATGCAAATCCATTTTCTCCCAGTAGAGCTGGGATTTTCTGCGCTTTCTTACGCATTATTTTTGCTTTTCTCCAAAGTGTACCGTCTTCTGTGTTCAACGCTTCAAGTTCTTCTGTCTGATCTTTCTGTCTACTGTTCTTATCTAACTTTTTGATTAATTTCTCAATCCTGTTCAATTCCGTTTTAATTAGTGGGTTCCTTAGTGTTTGCCAGGCTTTTTTTCGTTTTGTTGCGCGTTTTAATTAAATCTTTAATATTCGCGTGTATATATGTTGCAGTTGATTTTTTGACCATTTTAGTCGCGAATCTGTGCGCGTTTTGTAGATTTTTAGTAAACTTTTTCACTGCGATTTCAATATCCGTATTGCTGTTTATTTTAAGGGGCCTATAATCAATTTGATTTTTCAGGTAATTTTGGAATTTGGTCCAGTCCGTATGCGTTGTCACACTATTATGCAGTGTCGTAAATTTTAGTTGAAATGTTAATTTGACTGGGTTGTGGTCGGAATAAAGTTCTGGAAGGGAAATAATCGAGAAGGGGAGAATGAAATCTTTTACACCTTGGCCTTTCGTTGGTTTGATTTTTGGAAATGATGGGCAGCCTCTCCATGAGGCAATATGACCAGTTGCACCGCAATTTATACACTTCGGGTTTTCCTGCGGGGTCGTGATCGGATATTGATTCGTCCTGTGGTCCTCACCACATTTGAGACATCTTGTCTGAAAACCACAATTTGCACTAGAATGGTTGAACATGTTGCAATTCCAGCATTGTGTGGCTCCAGGAGGTTTTCTGTAATTTTGAATTTTTATTTTCAGGAACATGAAATGGGTGAGTTCGAAAATTTTATTTTCATGACCGTTTTTCTTAAGCTCAATCATAAAAATATCCATAGGGGACTTCGTTCTTACGTTCTTCAGCTGACCTACTTTTAATATTTCAATTTCAGGGAGAGCTATAGCGAGCTCGGATTTAATTTCTTCAATATCCGTGTCACGATGTAAACCTTTCATTACTATCTTAAATGGTCTTTCACTCAATGGCCTAATGACGTAAAATTCGATCTTTTCCTCTCTGCAGAACTTTTGCATATCTCTATGCTCTTCTGCCGTCTCGGGGTAGACTTTAATATATTCATTTGCCAATACGGCATTTACCTTGCCAAATTTGTTATTTAGATTCTTTAACATTTCCTTGTAGTTATTGTTATTCCTGATCATTAATGGTTGAATTTTTGGCGGTGCGGGGGGGCCTTCTTTCTCGACTGGTAGTCGCTCAATATCTGCGTATTTATTTTGCAACAAAATATTACTGTTCTCGTCTGCATTTAAGTTCCTTTTTGGAACAGAGTTTCTTCTGCTGGGGTAAATAAACCCATCTTTATCTAATCTAATTCTAGAATTGTTACTACATTCCGACTCATTCGGGGCCGCTCTTTTGCGAGCGTTATTATTATTACTCATAACATTAACATTATCATGGCTTGTAACTCTACTATTACTACAGACGTTATTTGTGCTACTACTACTAGAAATATTTCTTTTACGCTCAGCTTCCGCAAATATTAGCTTATTTTCAATTTCCTTAGCATTACAATTATCTAAAGAGCAGATACCAAAACATGTAATGTCACTCACCCATTTGTTGATGATTTCTTTCAGGGTTCGCAGGATCGTCTCTTCCGATGACAGAGTATTTCCATCTTCCAGCGTCAGGGTTACTTCTTCGTACTCCGTGGTTTCGCAGCTTGCCCAGGTGCCGGATGGTATCTCTGATCTGTTGACATCGGCTGTATGGGAGATCTGACACGGGCCTTTCATAAGTGGTAACTGCACGTCGGAAGAACGGTGTCAAGTCCGGTATTTCCTTGCTCACTTGGATCGGTGTCGGATTGGCAGCCAGTGATGGAGACATTTCCATCTGCTCATCAAGGTCGCTGTTCCCATCAGGTTCGTTCGGCACGGTGACTCCAGCACCCTCGGGCATCTTCTTGTCAGTCGTACCTTTCCCCAGATAGCTGGTCCGGCACAGGACCGGCGACGTCTCTTGTAAGGCAAACAGGAATGTAGCGGAACTGGTTACTGAATCCTCTTCACACTCAGCACAGAAGACGCATCGATTCCGGACTTCCAAAACAAGCTCGAAATTTCTATATATTTAAATAGTGAAATATTTAAAATAAAAAATAAATTTTTAAAAAAATAAAGTGGTAAAATGATATTTAATAATGAAAACGGTTTCGAAATATATGCCCCCCTCCTTTTAAGTGCATCGTTTTACAGCGAAAATTGAAAATTTAATGTAACTTCTCGTACGAATATGCTGAAAGTTTGCATAGGCTTATCAAATGGCCATCTGCTTCGATTACTGTTAAAATTTATAAGTGTTGCTATTCAAAACATTTTTAACATCAATTCTCATAAAATATTTCATGTACTAAATATTATTTTAAAAGTAAGACTGTGAAATTTGCAGAATAATTCATACTACTACATAAAAAATTTTAGGTCAATAGTTATATTATTTCTCAAGATATCATTAAAAATTCAAAATTTTGCTTTAACATTAGAAACTGAAAATTGCATTTTCTTATAATTCCGAAAAAAATGCTGGGATGATGAAAATTGGATTTCCAGCATAAACTTTTATGTAGTTTCGAAATATTTCAAGAAAAATTTGTGTTTCCTTTGGAAATTTTGAAGTTAGTGTAATTGTATAAATTTAGACGACACCTTTTGAACTTCTTAGACTTGGAATCTATTAGTAGACATTATTTCCTGAAATTTGGTACCTTTTGTTGCAAGATAAAATGTAATGCTGTTGGAACCCCTTTTCTTCCGTGACTGTACATTAAAGGACATAGTTATAAAAGTTGTACCACTATATTAATAAAGAAAATTTTTATTTAAAAATGTGTTTTTAAAATTTACTTGCCGGACGTTGTCTATAATTCCTTTTTAAATAAAGCTTAGACTTTCATGTCTTGGCTAGCAAATAAATATTATTGTCGATGCTACAGCATTTGTAGGGACCAAGGAAAAACCGCTATCATTCCAAGAACAAATTCAAGAAAATATAGTATAGGAAGCTTAAATCTCTCTTATAAAACAATATAGTGATTAAGAATTAGAAAATAGTTGTTCAAACTAATTTTTTGTATTTTTAAGAGTTTTTAAATTACCACTTACAGTATAAAAAGTGTCACTTTTGGTTTATTATTTATGATATAACTTTGCTTCTATATATCCTAGAAACAAAAATAAAGCATTTTAGAAACCTAAATGTATGGCCTAAAAATTGAGCAAATAAAACAACTTTTGAAAATTTTCACCAAAACGAGGATTTTAAGGTAGTTAGCTATCTGCTGCTGGAATTAAGGTAACTATTATTTGTGGTCAAGTATAGAGGTTATATATCGATAAGAGAGATTTATGATCAAAACTACCCGAGTATAGTACGGTCTATTAATATCATAGGTGAACAGCTGGTCACCCAAGATGGCTAGTCTATCGTAATTAAAAACTGGTAAAAATTGATTCCTGGCTGTCTGGATTTAAAAAAAGGGCAATTTATTTATTCTGTTTATATGACGTCTCTAACAGAAATAAAACTGTTCCTTGAATTTTATGGCGATTTCCTCAAGTAAATCTTTCTTAAATTTGAAAATTGATTTTTGTAAATTGATTGGTAAATTGATTTTTGTAAAATTGATGTTTGTGTATTGATTTGGTGAATACATAAAATGCTATTAAGAACTCGATTTTCTTAAAAATATTTTCAGTAAAAAGACGCAAATTTGCAATACAGTGCACTCCCGATTATCCGGGTTAATCACCGGGATGGATCGCACGGATAATCGAAAAACACGGATAATCCGAAAACTCCTTTTTATTAAAGAAAAAATCAGCATCAGTAAAAAAATATAAAAATTACTTACATTTGCAATGCTGTATAACATCAAACTAGTTGTTTTCCGTTTAACATTTAATGCTTTAAAAAATTTGTAATGCGTCTTTGCTTCTACTGTTTGTTCATCTCTTGTCGTATATCGACACATATTTTACGAACCGCAGTAATGTCACCTTAATCAAATCCTCTTTGTCCCACATAATCTAACAAAGTTTCCACAGATTGTAGAGCAGCAGAATGAGAAATTGTATTTTCCTCATTTAGTACATCTTCTGCATCAGTACTAGCTGATTCTCCATTATCAAGTTTTTGAAGGATTTCTAATTTTTGTTTAACATTTAAAACGTTTCGTTTTCGTTTCGCACCACTCATTTTTACCAGCAAAAAATTTCACGTTACTGACTGACGATAAACAAGACGCAAAAACTAAAGGAACACGTGCGAAAGTGAGAGAAGACGAAGAAGTTAAAGAATGACGTATCAGGGAGAAACGTGTTCGTACGAGAATGAGCTAGCAGGAAGTGGATGATTCATTTCTCGGAAAATTAGGGGTTGAACCGGTAGAAATTGCACGTGGAGGAAGAAAAAAAAAATCTATTCTTCAGCCTCCGCCGTCATGGGTAACTAGTTTCACGGAAGGAATCTCTCGATCGAACATCAACATCGATTTTACATGAATGATAAGCGTGAAAATGTTTCTTTTTAAATTTTTTTTGTGAGTCCGGAATGAGCACGGATAATCCGCAAACCGGATAATCCGCGCACGGATAATAGAGAGTATTCTGTTTTTGGAAGTGTGTTTGGAATTATGAAGATTTTGAAACAAAAAAATTATGTTCATAGGCGAATTATTTTAGCGATACGACATTTTAACAGAAAATTTAAAATTGAAATAATTTTTGACGATGTTTTCATTTTCAAAGAAACAAACTACAGTACAATCCCGGTTAACCGAACTAAAGGAGGGGGGTATTCTGATAAGAATTTTTTCGTTTAAGCTTCTCAATTACTCTTTTGCATCTAATTACAGAAAGTAATTCTGAAATGATTTGAGTGTAAAAAAAAATTCAAAACTCTCTTTGTAGCTACACTTATGCTCTTTCTTAAATTTAAAATTACATTTTTAGGATTACAGTAGGTTCATCAATATGTACTTAGTAATAGTTTGTCATATGTTCTTATGTATTGCATATGAATTACTCATTCAAATTAATTGGTAATTTACGCCGTAAAGAATACACTACTGCGCATACGCAGTGTTTATCAGAGAGAGCAGTGCGAGAATGGACCTTATGCATGTGACGTCACATCCTCCGACACGTGACCTGCCGGAGGCAGCCATTGGTCAGTCTTAAACTGCTGACTCAGAACTGCTTTCATTTCTGAGTCGCTTATAGGCCGATCGTTTTATTTATTCCTCCACAGCTGTTTTTTTATACTCTGGAACCCAAACGGTGCATAAGGTTCATTAGCCACAGGGAGATAAGTAATGTAAACAAATTTACGACATCTGGACCCTCCAGACGTTTCCCCGAAATCCGTCGTAACTGCGATCGGGGGAAAAGTGTGAACGCGACAGGAAGGGATAGTTAAAATATTTTGTGGTTTAACAATCTGCTTTCTAAGTACCGAAAAATAGCCTTTGCAGGCGCCATCTGTTGACGGAAGTTAGAACTAAAAATTAAAATATAAGAAAAAATCAAATTTAAAAAATCTATTTTTAAAGCCCTTTTACGTTCATTTAATTATCAATGATTGATTCACACCTTTTTGACAGTGGAATTCATTACTGGTATTTGCGATATTTTGATATTACGTAGTAAATGACAGTTCGTACATTTTCGTCATCCCTACAAGGAAGATTGCGTGCACTGCTTAGGAAACCACCTGGGACCATCACTTTCGTTAGTGCGTTGATAAGTGTGACAGTTAACAGTTAGCGAAGAGAAAAATCGGTTGACAGTAGAAAAAATGGTTTAAAGTTATTCTTAAAAAACGGATTACAGTAGAGTCTCCCTACAACGAAGTCTCCCTACAGCGAATTTCTCCCTATAACGAAATTATTAATCGGAATGTTAAATATCATTCAAAATATTCCCCATATAACGAAGTGTTTGTCTCCCTATAACGAATTTTTTTCAGACCTTTATCTTTTCGATTTTTGTCATTTTTGAAGAAAGTTGCTAATTTCTGTGCAACCAAATCGCTCACACATGCCTGGTTCTAGAACCACTCGCTTTGTTCATTCCAGCGATAACACATAACAATAGAATGCTATGTGAAGGGTAATGCAGTTATGGGGACCTGGGTTTCTACAGAGGGAGCAACATTTCTAAGGGTCAAGATTCCAAGAGTCGGGGTGGAAACAGTAAATGCATGTGACAATACGCATTTTATATTTATTCGTACTAGTACATATTTTTCTCTAAATTGGTGAATTGTCTTCACTTTTGAGCATTTTATTTATACAATAAAAATTAGTATAATTTTAACAAATTTATAATAAATGTTACTTCATTTGTAATTGAAAGTCATAATTAAATATTTTTGAACTTATCGCACATACTAAAAGGTTTGTAATATTTAATTAAATAACTGCAAAAATCTCTAATCTCCGTATAAGGAAATTTTCTCTATAGCGAATTTTTCAACTGGAACCAAGCGATTTCGTTATAGGGAGATTCCACTGTATTTTTTCAATGTTTTATTTAATTTAGTTTTATTAAGTTTGTCTTTATGAACAACCAAGAAAATTACAAAATTAGTTATTGAATATTTTTCAAAAATATTTAAGAGCAAAAATATTTAAAATAGCTAAAAATATATAATAACCAAGGTATTATATATTCTATATATATATATATAAATAGCTGCAAATCGCATATTTCAGAATCCAAATGAAACCTCTAGATTTACATTTAATTTGAATAACTTTCAATTAATGAAGTGGGAATCTGGTAAATAGGTCCAAAAAATCATATACCTTTGTGAATCACTTTATTGTCGCGTCAGTTTTTTGATTACTTTTTTATTATTTTCAATTATATATTTGATTTTTTTTATTTTTCTATAAATTTTAAAATCATATTAAATTTCTTAAAAAAATTTCTCTACTTTTTCATGTAAGTTCACGCATTTTTATACAATTTCTTAACAATTATATATTTTTTATTAATTTCAAATCTTTTCGCTATTATATATTTTTGTAAAATATTTAAAAAACTAATTTTGTAATCTTCTTGTATAGTGATAAAGGCATACTACATAAAATTAAATTAAATAAAGCATGGAACAAATAATTTGCTTTATAAAAATGAAACTAACCGTTATTTTTATAGCAACACGCTAACGAGACAGGACGTCCCACTTGGTTTTCTAAAGAGTGCACAGATTGGTATTTCGGTGAATAATAACGATTGTTTTAATTTATATTTTATTTTAAATATTGATTTTCGTTGTCCTGACATTCTATATTTGTCTTTTAATTAAGTTAAATTTCATACAATTCCCTTAGAGTAAAATGCTTCTGTTACACTAATCTATGTAAGTTTCACGGTTCTATCTGCAAAATTTGCAGATATATATTCATTTCTGTGTTTAAAGGGGCTTCCCACAAATTTAACTGGAGATGTTTATTGCAGAAATGCAAATTTATTCAACACAGAAAAACTACGAAATGCTAGTATTTGTCTAGACTTGAAAAATTTTCGAGTGCGGCATAGTGTTACTCAGTTTCATTGGTCGATAGTTACAACTATCTACTTTATAAAGAAGGGAATGAAAACTTGAGAAAGTGAAAAATTAAGGCGTCACAGAAAAGTAGCTTAATGCGGAACAAGAAAAATAAACTTTTGCTCTCAATGGTAAGTGTGTTACTAAGTTTTACCTGAAGTGAGTGGCGGTTCGTCCTTTAGGGCTGCAGAGTTGTAGAACTCACTGAAATTATTTTCAAAAATCATATTTTTCTACTCTAATTTGCTTTCCACTCCGTGAGTTCGATGATCAACGAAAATGTAAAGGTAATAAAAATGAATAAAGAAGACAGAAAATGAATCGACAAGTAAGATAGACATAGGATGGGTGCGCACACCAAATAGTTTTGACAAGCGCCAAAATTCGCTCAATGCTAACAACTGAGCAGAGGCGGCGCTTGGGTGGAAAGAGTGAGGGTGCAAAAAATTTACAGACATCTAAAAAACCCGCGAGTATAGGGGGTAGACAACAAAATTTGAAAATTTAGTTACAAAATTAGATAGTTTTCCTGAACACTATTGCTTTTGTTTTAGCAATCCTTAGTTGAAATAGAATTTAATTTTTGCCTAAAAGAAGTAGGAGGGTGACTGCCCCGTTCACCACCCCGATTCGCCGCCACTGCAATTGAGTGACATGAAGTACGAAGGCGAAAGGAGGTACTATCTCTTTAAACTTAGACAAATGCTGGGAATTTCGGAAGCTCCAGTTTGGCGTTGGGCAAACTAATGCTTTCTTTATTTCTCACTTCCAAATAAGTTTCACCTTCGCGGCCTGGATTCTGTTTCTTTCATCGTCTGTGTTTGGGTTTTGCCTTCGCTTTCATGTTTCATTTAGAAGCCACTCATTGAAAAACAATATGTCGGTAATTTTCTAAAATATAATTGCGTAATTTGGGTGAATTAAAGGTGAATCTATTTTTTTTAAAAAAATGTTAGTATTTCAGTTTTTCTGCTGATGTGTGCATGGCGAGTTTGCACTAGGGGCCACGCATGAGCAGCAGTTGCACAGATACCCTTGGAAAGGGCTGAGATTGTGTCGTTGCAGTTCCGAGAGGGACCCCGAACACAAATTTCGGGCGAGTGAAGAATAAAAGTTAGAATGTTGAAATTTTTTTCGTATCACTACTAGTTTGTGAGCAAACAAACCGCCAATGCCTAAAGGTGGATCAAGGTAAATAGTTGTCAAAAGCGCAGATTTTGAAAATTTTTTGTAAGTACTTCAATTAATACATTATTGGATCATTTTTTAATTTAATAAGAGTTAATAAATGCATTATTATTTTCTGATTCAATCCTTTTATAACCTATTTTAATTTCTGTATTATTCTTGAATTGTACATCGAAAAACACGAAGTCTGAGGTGTGAAAAAAACTTTGTCTAATTCAATAAATTTGCCTTCCGATATCTCTGTGAGTTTTGCAGATAGAAGCGTTAAACTTAGTGTGTGCATAAATAAGTGTAAGGAAAACATTTTACAAACTGACACTTTTGCACTATGAGAGATGTATAAAAATTTAATTGTTTAGCTTTTTATTATAAATTTCCACAGAAGCCAAAATTTATTCAGACAACTTCCAACCTTATTTCATTATACTTTTTATTTGGAAGTGTATAGGGAAATATTTAGGGAAAAAACACTTGTTCCACTTTTTGACTAAAACATATTTTGGAGGGTACGAATGTGTACTTTGGAGCTATTTTTTGAAAATTTTAATTAAAATTTCAACTAATTAAGAATTAATTGATATTTTGATTTTTTTTCCTTGATAACTTCCGAAAATATTATAGCACTAAAATGATTTTTACACCATCTAAAAATTCTCAAACTTATCTTTTTAATGATGTCAGTGAAGTTGAAGTAAAGGTTTTTCTCTAATTTTAATAAATTTGTAAAAAAATTTTTAGCCTTAATTTAGAACAATACTTTTCATTATTGTAATTTGATTCAAACCGTTGCCAGTGTTTATACAAATAATATTTGATTGCGAGTTTCATTTTTATGTGAAAAGCTAAGGTAATTTCCTTTAATGGATTTTTCTTTCTTTTTTAGTTTAATTTCAATTTTTCTGTCAAATCTATAAACAAAGTCCTCTAAGGTTGTAATTATATTTGAAATATATCCAGTAAGAATAAGCGAACAAGCTAGTAATCAAGAAATTCTGCATATAATTCATTGGAATTAGTTTTTATTAGATTCAAATAATCAGGATAGAAGTTAATTTGTGAATTCCAATGAATTATATGCAGAATTTCTTGATATAGAGATAACAATTTTTGATACAAAAATTAATACTGATATTTTTGGTAAAAGAAATGCTTTTAATTTTAAAATAAATAGATTTCCTTCTTGGGATAATAATCTTTGCAAATCAATCTACAAAAATTTAATTTTAAAATATATTCATAGATACAACCTGTTAGTTACAGGTAACAAAAATAGCAGAATAATATTAAACATCTAAACAACAAGCTTTGTTTTACAATTTTCCAAAAAAAAATATATGTTTAAATAAATTGGAAATATTTAATTACATAGAATAGCTTTTCATATCATATCATTATTATCTCATATTAATTGATGCTATTCTAAGCTATTTTAACATTTTTTTACTTTTTATATATCTTCTTAAACATAGATAGCGCCACTGTTTTAAATAAAAAATTTATGTTTATCTTTATTTTTAAAATGTTACACTTTCATAGTAATAAATTTGCTACATACTACATAATAATTTTAATATACATTAAATTTAACTTTTCTTCTAACATAATTAATTTCCTAAATATTAATCTATTTTTAAATATTCAATTTTGGTGTTACTTGTTTAAAAAATCCTAATTTCTGCGGAATTGTACTTATTGCTTTTTCAGCGTAATATACCATAGTAAATTTAACACGTTTGTTTATTGGTTCTGAAATATAAAATGGAAAATTTTCTTAAATTTTGAATTCTTTGTTAATGTGCAATTATTTGATAATGTGCGATATATATTTTAATGGTAATTTTAGTTTAGTGTTATCTCTTTTCTTCTTATAATTTTGTAATAATTTAGGGTTGCTTACTCTTCTGTTCTTTCAACAATTAGGCTTCATGGATGGTTAGCGATTTAAAATCTTGATTGAACATGATTAATAAGTACAAATTCATGCTGGCCACTTTAATGGTTGGAATTCAATTTTAGGTTTGCCTTTTTCAAATTTCCTTAGAATTCTTTCTATGTAGTAATTTTTATATATTTTAGGTCTTGTTGTGACTATAGCTCTGTGTTCATTTATTAGTATTCATATATTATCTGGCTTTACATAATTTTTTATAGTATGGTTAAAATTAAGGTTTTTGCAAAAAATTTACAAAATTGGATCTTTGTTTTCTGTTAGAACATAATCTTAGACTTATAATCTACTTACGATATAATTATTATAAAAACTGTTAAACTAAACTGTTTAAACTTTTTATAGGTTGCATTGCACCTATAAAAAGATAACAAAAATAATAATAAATAATTGTGTAAATAGAACAAAATTATTAAATATATTGTTATGCATGATTCGTAAATAATATATATATATAAAGGTCTCCTTTTTTGTCTTTTTGTTTCTTATATTTTTTGATATATTTTGTTTATATATACAGTAAAACACAGTTATATACATCTTTTTTTTTTCTTTTGAAAAAAGATTAAATTTGTTTCTGCTTGGATCTTGCAGCTCTTTCGGAGGTCACTTTTCCAATTTTTCTTTTTAATTGGAAAAATATATCCCAAATTGTTTCGTCCGAAGTTGTTAAGGTAAGGAAATAAAATCATTTATTTTTTCTAAAATTGTTGAGCTGAAAATTTCATTTGCTGATTTTCGCAACCCAGAGCAGCAGATTTTTTTTGTCAGAGTTTGAATCATCGCTTGAAAGGTTCAAATGTTACTCTTTAATTCCCAACCCGGCAGAGACCAAAATTCACTTTTCTCTTCACATTGGGAAAGGAATGATTAATTTCGATCTGATTTCCAGTGTTGTTTTTGGACGTATGATTTTTCGTTCTTTCTTTGCTCCATTTTTTCTTGACCTGGACTTTTAAGATTATGACGATATTTACGGAGTTTTGCTTCACGAAGCAAAATACATATTTGTATGCATAATTTTAAAACAATTGAAATTATGAAACCAAGGCCAGATGGACGTAATTTTGCCATTAGGAACGAACTCTAAAATGAAAATTTTTCTATATAGCACGTCACAAGAATTAACAGATTTTTCTATATATTCGTCTCAAGAATTTACAGAAAAAATCGTGGTTTCCCCAAATTAATTATTACATTATTTAATGAAATTGTTGCGTGACCATCCGGTTGAATTGAAGCAATTTCAAGATTTGCATTGGTTCAACTTTGTATATTAAGTTACTCTTTTATGTGTTACGATTTTATTCAAAACTAGCTGATCCCGAGCAGAGCTATGATCCCGAATATTCTCCTTCAGTGCAGATTTATTATTAATCTCTTGAATAATTTGGTCAATGTCTTCTTGCTGTGAGCAACAAATGACCACGCCATTATTATGAAGTTTTTTTTGACAGATTTTACATTTTAACTGTCCTGTCGAACCGCAGAGTTTAAAATATTTCAAACGTCAGCAGACTTTGATTGATCTTTAATTTTTTCAGTTTGATAAAGTATGGTTGTCTTATTTGTTTTAAGTCTAACGAGCATACAGTCCTTCATCCGTAAAATAATCATTCCTCGGAACAGGAGTTGAAGAATCGATAGGCAGTTCATCCTGGACAAACTTCTCATTTAACAGATAGAAGAACCAAACGAATCAATCCTCTCAATATCCAAATTGAGCAATTTGTTTGTTGCTTGGCGTAATTCTTTCTATAGCGCCGGCCTAGTGCTCTTTTTTCAGTTAATGATTCTCCGCAAATAAAACCTGAGCAGAAATGGACGAATCAATAGAAGTATAATAGAATCAATAGTTTAGAATAGTGTAAATTCTTACTAGTTGAGGCAAGGGATTCATTTGAGGCAGTTCTTCATGGAGTAGCATGATTACGATTTTCTTCTGAGATCAAACCTGCCTCCATAATATCTAGGAAGTCGACAACGCCATCTCTAATTTCCAGATCTTTGTAAGACATAATAATAGCAAATAGATGTTAAAGTAATCCGATGGCTCAAAGACTGATGATAGTACGGGCTCGGCGTTTTGCCTCTTTGCCGAAAATTGTCAAATTGAAATGGAAGGGCAAGCGAATCTTTGAATGAAAATAGTATATTTCAGGCTGAACGGACAGCAATTAATGAAGCAATTCGTTTCCTTTCAAGTTCTTCTGTTTCACGAAAAATTTGGACAGACAGCTTTTCTAGTTTACAAGCTAGATTAAATCCATTTACTTCACATCGAATTGTAAGACTCATTCAAGATCAGTTATTAGTCAGCAGACATGTTTCCATTAGTTGGATTAAGGAGCACACAGGTCATGCCGTTAACGAAGCTGCAGATAATCTCGACAAGAAAGCCATCTTGAAGGGAATTCCTACTTCTGTTCCTTTGCCTCTTTGTTATGCAAGAAAAATCTTACTCTAAGACCTTCTTAATAAGTAGAAATTCTAATGGGAATCAGCCACAACTGGATGCCTCACATATTAACTTAATCCTCAAACAGCAAAATGGGACTAGATTCGAAATAATGTTTTTTAGTGAACACGGGCCTTTCACCTCCTACTACACAGATTGAACCCTCGATCGTCAGACTTGTGCAGCTGTGAAGAACAAGGATATCCCATTCATTTTGCAACAACTTGTCCGCTCAATTCATCCTGGCAATTTTCAACCCCTAACGCAGCCAATCTACTCCTATAGAAAAAAGATATTGGTATCAAAAATGTATATTCAAAAAACAAGTTAATTCATTTCAGAAAATGATCCTCTTATTAATGGACCTCCGGGTTCTTGATTCCACATTTTTTCAGCTTATTAATAGAGATATTCATAATCTATTCAATAGAAAAACATTTAGATTGTTTATTAACTCTCATATTAGCCAGTAAGTTTGTAAAAATAACATCAAAATTCTACAGTTTAGGCAAATACAATTGTAGATTTAATTACTTTTCACGAATCTCTTTTAGTTCAAACATTCTGCCCTAACTGTAATTGCATTCAAATGTTTTAACCAATTACCACTATTTATAAATGAAAGAGTTTTATATATAATTATGTATTTTGTATTTATATAACTCTAGCACATGAGTGATTCTCTCTCTTTCAAAGAAGCGCTGCCCTTAAATATAAGAGTGATGTATTCTAATAAAATTAAATACTGTGCGATTCTCACTATATAAGAAAAGCGACGATTTTATTTCTCTATATTATCAGGATTTGTAGCGCCACTCGAAGGCAATAACGGAAGCTCACTGACTACCTGCTTATTGATTTAATAATCACAGAAACAAGTCAAACTCTATTACTGTTCTCTTCAATATGTTGTATTATTGAGCAAAGTCTATTAGTACAGTCGAATTAAGCTTTGACACGGCAAGAAACAAACGGAACCGGAACCTCTAGTGCGAAACATTGTAGCATGATAATGTGATTTTGATAAATATCATTTTTTTTAGATCGTTTGCATTTTTACATAACTTTTGGACGTCAACACTAAATCATGTGTATACATATTCATAAAATTACAGTGGAACCTCCCTTAACGAGCATAATTCGTTCCAGGACATGTTCGTTCCAGCACATGACATGTTTCCATTTGTTGGATTAAAGCGCGCACAGGTAAAGGAAGCTGCAGATAATCTCGACAAGAAAGCCATCTTGAAGCGAATTTCAACTTCTGTTCCTTTGCGTTTTTGCCATGCAAGAAAAATTTTACTCCAAGACCTTCTTACTAAGTAGAAATTCGAATGGGAATCAGCCACAAAAGGACGCCTCATATATAAACTTATTCCGGAACTGTGCCTCAAACAGCAAAATTGGACTAGATTGGAAATAATGTTTTTTAGTGACCACGGACCTTTCACCGCCTACCTACACAGATTCAACCTTCTATCGTCAGACTGGTACAGTTGTGGAGAACAAGGATCTCAAATTCATTTTGCAACAGCTTGTCAACTCACTTCATCCTGGCAATTCTCAACCCCTAACGCAGCCAATCTACTAAATCTATTTAATAAAAGGTATTCTTAAAAACAGTGGCGAATCTAGGATTCGGGTCTGGGGGGGCGGCTGAGGGCATAAAAATTTTGTATCGTCGTGACGGATGCCAAACCTCAAGGCTATAGTAAACCAAAACTGTTTAACTTTACAGACTTTACTCACCTGACAATAAGAATCATAAAGAACAATGCAATACATTCAATAATTTAAAAAAACAATAATTATAAAATTACAAAAGTACGAAAATTTTCGAGTTTGTATAGCCAGAAAGCAATGTTGAAAGGTTTTTATTATTTTTTAAAAGAGGGAAATTAAGAAAAAACAGTTGCAATTATTTTAAATAAAATCAAAAATTCTGGCTTGGGTCTGGGGGAGGGTCTGTAGCCCGATAGCCCCCCTCCTGGATTCGCCACTGCTAAAAATGTTCTTTCAAAGATCAAATTTTATAACATGGTCAATTTCTTTTTAGAAAATGATACTCTTATTAGTGGACCTTAAGGGTACTTGATTCCACTTTTCCACAGCTTACTAATAGAAATATTCGTAATATATTCAATAGAAAACATTTAGATTGTTTATTAATTCTCATATTAGCCAGTAACTTTTCAAAAATTCCATCAAAATTAAACAGTGTTAGCAAACATAACTGTAGATTTATTTACCTTTCACCAATTAGTTGCTCTTTTAGTTGAAGCATTTCGCCCTGTAATTTTACTGTAATTGCATTCTAATGTTTTAACTAATTACCACTATTTCTATATGAAAGTGTTTTATATATAAATATGTTTTTTTAAAAAACTTAATTGGAAGTGTTCAAATTCTTTTTTCTTTTATGAAGCCTTGCTCTTAAATATAAGAGTGGTGCATTGTAACAAAAATAAATAATGGACGATTGTCATTATTTGAGAAAAGAAGTGACGATTTCATTCCCCTATATTCAACGGAAGCTCATTACTGACCTGTTATTGATTAAAAGATCACAGAAACAAGTATGACTTCATTACTGCTATCTCCAGTGCCTTTTAAAATTGAGCAAAGTCTATTAGTCCAGTCGTATTAGACTCTGACACGGCAAGAAATAAACGGAAACTCAAGTGATGGTATTCATGGTAATGTGATCTTGTTAAATATCATTATTTATTCGATCGTTTGTATTTTTATATAACATTTGGCCGTCGACACTAAATCATGTATACTGTAACGAAATTTTCTTGTGGGTGTACGAGAATGCAATCCAATAAGCAGGATTAAAAAAATAAAGCTCTTTATTTTACAAATATTCCAAGCAAAGAAACGAAGCACAAGTATTAACACAGCACTAGTAAAAATTCACAACAGAGATAAATCTCAACACAGCGTTCAAAGGTTTCTTGTTAGCTCACCAGCTTGCTTGCTCATCAAATCATAACTAACTCTTCTTGGCTTGGGAGCTTGCCTTTATACTTTTCAACAGGAAGTGACTTCATTACGTAGGAAGTGACGTAATCTCTAGAAAGTTCATGAAATCAGTAGAAATAGGTGGAAAGTTCGAGGTCCTTCTAGAAAATTCCCTTTGTCGCCAACTTTGCGCCAAGTCGCCAAAATGGTCGACAAGATTATCATCTCAGGGAACGACTTTATAGCTTTGTAACAGTACTTATTCATAAAATTACAATGGAACATCGCTTAACGAGAATAATTCTTTCCAGGATCTTACTCGTAATGCGATACACTCCTTAAGCGAAACAATTTTTCTCATATAAATTACTGAAATATACAATAATGGGTTCCATGCTGAAAAAAATATTCATCAAATTTTATGTATAACTTTTATTCAAAGAAAACTCCATATAAAATTGTTAAAGAGCATGAATCGTATTCATCTTTTCTTCTATCACGGGATCAACTAACCTGGAATACGAATTCGATTTGCAGAAAAGAATAGGAATAGTTAGTTAATTATTTATGACACATGTTTATTTCTTTTGTAGTAGAAAGCTGCTTAGATACATTTGTTTTTTCTGACACTGCAAAATTCGATGAAAATGCGACTCAATATTATACATATATATACAAGAGAAAATCACTGAAATCACTCACTGACTGATCACCGAATCTCCCAAACTACTGGGACTAGAATCTTGAGATTTGTCATGTGGTTGCTTCTTGCAAAGTGGTGTTCACTAAGAAAGGAGTTTTTGAAGTTTTAATTAATTAAAAATTATCTTAAATTTTAACATTCCGCAATAACTGAGGAGCATATTATTGCATAGAAACCATTTTGACATATTTTGAAGTTAAAAATTAGCTTTTCAATGTTATCAATTTCATTTTCGTACAACATTCTGTTTATTTTTAATTAATTTTTGAAAATGTTTTCAAACACAGTTTCCAACAATGTTTTTATTGTTATCATCTGTAGTTTTTTTGGAGCAAGTGTAGAAGAGCTCCTTCACCGATTTTTTAAAAAAGTAAGAAAACTTTATTAATTGAGAACTGATGATGGGGAGTTGCGTTTTGAAAGTTATTCCTGTTGAATATTTTAAGACGTAAATTGATGAATGTTTTCTAAATTACTTATGAATAGGGTACTGTCTTTGCATATATATCTATTGTAAGATTTTTTATTATGTTGTTGTTGTTTATATTGAAAAAATATGTGAAACTTTAAAAAAATCGGGTGTTTCGGTGAATGCACACACGACAGAAGCGAAGCTTCTCACTCTTTTCTATATAATTGAAAGTAAAAGGCTATAATTACTCTCTTTCTCTCTCTGTCTCTCTTTCAATCACTTTCCTCCCCCAAATAAAATAAAACATTTAAAAATTCTATAATTATTTATTTATAATAATGATAATATGAACAAATATATAAACTCATTATTTATTTATAATTCATGACTAATACAGATAAACAATTTTATAAGGCATATAAGTAGTTATTGAAAAATCCTTTATTTACATTTTTATTATTCTGTATATTGAAAAAAATTCTAATCTAATCTAATCATCACAATCTAATCTAATCACATCATGGAAATAATTGGTTTGTTATAACTGAAATAGAATACAAATGTCTGCGATTCTATTTTATTAATACATCTGGAAAAAACTGCATCAATGGTTGTGTGAAACTTTGTCATCGACACTGCCGGATTACTGTTCATAGTTAAATTAATCGAAAAGAAATTTTATAAGGGGCTCTGATTTTTTATCCGCAAAATTAACATCAAAATCACCAGAAAACACTGTTCTCCAGTTTACGTACATTATATACATGTCTCCAATACGTAATACTCCACGGAATAGCGCCCCTCTGCTAGCCGAAAGTTTGCGAGTTCGACTCCGCCTACTCAAAATCCCTTTCTAGAAGCTTCGAAATACACAAAACTTGAACATTTAATTCCTCCGTATGTGCCAAAGATATTCGTAGATTTGGGGTTAAAATATTAGTAGTATAACTTTTGTTATGGTAAATTGCAACGCCTCCGGCACCCAAAGTTAGATTGATTTAGTGAGGGTTACCTCGTTTTAAAATGAAGTAACTCATCAACGGCGATCGATGGAAGATTATAACTAATGATATGTTTATTGTGAAAGCCCTTAAAATCTGATGCAGATGTTTGAGAATTAGTTTAAAATGTTACCAGCAGGGGCGCTGCGTGCTGTCGATATATTAGTGATCACTACAATCAGCGACTACTGTATTAATAAGATGACTAAATACATTAAGACAAATATTCTCATCATATAAGGCGTCCCACAAAGAATTTCCTTGTTTTAAAATTAAGTAACTCGGCAACGACGATCGATAGAAGAATTTAACTAATTGTATGTTTGTTGTGAAAGCCGTTAAAATCTTATGCAGATGTTTAAGGGTTAGTTTAAGATGTTGCCATCAGGTTGCGTTGCGTGCTGTAATCGTGGTGCGGAGTCTGAGAAAAAGGCTATAAATTGTCCTTTGCAAGAAATCTTTGTAATCACATCAGAATCGATTTAAAATGTGCAAATTTCGCATCACAAAGATGGCGCCTACCAAGAAGGAAATTTTTAGTCACCTTCTGCAGGATGTCAACGGAAATGGAGGCACATGCCCCACAGATCAACTCTTCAAGTTCCATCAGTGCCATTGATTTGAACCATTCCACATTTAATGGATTATTCATGGTTTTTCCACTGATTAGATCACTGATTTTACTGATTAGATCTCAACCCCTACGGCAACTTCTTATGGGGCACATTGAAGGAGACTGTTTCCAGAATAATCTTGCAACACTGGACGAGCTTGAAGAATTGACCTGTGATGCATGTTCTTTCGTTTCCGCTCACGCATTATAGAGCAGAGTTTCCCAAGCTTTTTTGTGCCACGCCTCAACTAGGCCTTTCTAAAATTCTTATGCCCCCTATGTAACATCTATATAATTTTTAATACAGTAGACTCCGCTAATGTGATCACTTCGGGAATTTTGATAACGTTAACCGATTGATAACAATAATCGAATTGGGTAAAATCAACAAGGGAAAAGAAACAAAAAGGAAAAAAAAAACCACTTACGTCAGGGCTATCGATAATTTATTTCAAAAATAACAATTAAAAAAATTCATTAATTGTTGCTTGACGACAATTATACTTTAACAGATCGTTTATATATTGTTCGTACTAATATTGTTTTTAAAAAAATTATTGAACGATGCTGTACGCCGCGTCTCAAAATATCAAAGACTTGCCTCATTTCGGAGTTCGTTTTAGGGTTTTCTTCAACACACATTCATCCCAGTCTGAATCATCAACTTTTATTGCTTGGTATTGCTCACAAACAACTTGGCAAATTTCCAAGTCTGTTAATGTGGCATCTGCTGGAATGTCCTCGTCAATGGACATCCACTCTTCAAATTCTTCCTTTTGCATAACTTGTAAAGGTTCAATGACAATTACCGATGGCCACGTCCCTGCCCCCTAAATGGGCGACCTTCGAAGAGAGGTCATGAAAAACAAACCCCTAAATTCTTGGGATATTTGAGAGAAAGTGGCTCCAAATGTTTGCTTACAGAGGAAATGGAGCGAGAAATTTTACGAACGTCAATCGTTAATGCTGTTGAAAATGAGGGATGGTCAACTCTCTACTTCGAAACTGATAACATTAAACGATGTAGTGATCACACTAAACGAATAATTTTGTGTACATTTATTTGAATACATTGGTTCGGGACTAGAGGGTTTTGATAATATAAAGTGAATGATAACATTAACCGCGATAGCATTAATCGGAGTCTACTGAATTCAAAAATTGAATTGTTCATTGAAGAAATTTCAGTTGTAGGTTTTAGGAAAATGTCACTAAAAAGTGTTGAGGAACAGAGTAATAAAAAAATTTTTAAGCCTATAATGGAGAACTGAAATTCGAATACAAAATAATTTTAATGAAATAATTTTCATATTATTTTAAATTTTGGTAATAATTTATTATTTAAATTTAGTGAGATCTTTGTGCTTTATGCTTGCTGTAAAGAGATTTTATGTCAGGTTCCAATTTAATTAGCTTCAGTCTCAAGTCTCCTCGATGCGTGACATCCAGCTGATTTTTTTAGCAGCAGATTATTTATGACATCAAATACACGTTCAGCTAAATATGAAGATGGAAACGGTAACAATAGTTTTCTTGCTCATTTGGTTGAATATGGATATTTGATTTCTGTTTCCCCAAAAAGCCATGCCATCGCTCCTTTTATAGTAAATAAAGTTTTGACTGACTCATTATTTTGCATTTTTGTGAGTTCTTCTTGACTTTGCATTGTCCTCCATAACTATCAAATTGCCCCCCTGTGGGGCGTGGGCCCCACGTTGGAAACACTGATCTATAACAGCTTTATTGTCAGTGGCGGCGGTTGGATGGGAAATGTGGGGTTGCAGAAAATTTATATACTCTTAAAGTACTCCGGAGTATAGGGAGAAGACAAAGAAATTTAATTACAAAATTAGCTGTCTTTCCCGGACACTACTGTTTTTTATTTCTTAAAAAACAGTAGTAAAATGAAATAATTTTATTACTGGCTGCTAAAATGAAATAATTTTTTCCCACAAAAAGTGGAGGGGGCGGGCGGTCACCACTGCATTTTGTAAGTTTTGATTGTATGAACATTTACCGTTTAAACTTTCAAAAACGCTCAATTCAAAATGCTACTTTTGTTGTTTGAGAAATTCATGACCTTGTCGTGCTGCCATCTGTTAGAATATACAGCCTTTAAAGCTTGCGTCTTCATTATACTCTGGAAAAGTGTGCATTTTGCTAGCGTTTGTTTTATCAGTTTCTTCCCTTCATTACCACTTTTAAACTTCAAAACGACTGAATTGAAAACGTCACGTATGCAATATGTGGAAAAGAGATACTGGTAGCATTGCAATGTTGTCTTCTGTTGATACAAATAGCCTTCAAGGCTTTCCCCTTTCTTATCCTTATAAAGGGCCATTTTGTTTTCTTTTAGTACTAAATAAAAACTGAGATTTATTTATGGAGAGAAATTTATTAGATAAAATTCATCTGATTTGTTAATAAATTTGAATAATAAATAATGACCAAATCAAGATGTTTCGTTATGGTTTACGATAAGAAACTGAAACATCTAGGTTTTTGTTTTATTGAAAATATTTGGCGAGAACTTACACCAACCTTCTTTTCAGTATTAGATGTTGGCACATTACTATCTACCAAGAAGAATTACTTGGTAATTAAGTTAATTTTTAAAACACATTATGTGATCAAAGTGTTTATTAATATTTTTCGTGGTTTTCTGAAGTCAATAAGAAATATATCGCCTCTAATAAGAGATGGTAAAATATCTTAACATGGACATTTAAAAATCGTTGAATTTCGTGGTAAGTATACTTCCCTCGGCATTAGCAAGGGTTAATCTATGGAAAAGTGTGTTACCACCATTTTAGTATTTTATTCAGTTGAGACAAGTTGAATGTTATCGTGCTGAAATTATTGATAACTAATAGGCGATTGGTTTAGGCTTCATCTTGATGAGATTATTTCGTTATGTTACTATTGACTATTAAATTGCAATATAATTTATCCTCTTCAAAGAAAAATCAAAGGCAAACAGATCATTTCGGGATATCAGAGTTTCATGTTTTACGACATGATGAAGGTTCAATATTTTTTCAGATGAGCAAGACTTCAATGCAAACATTTTAATATAAAGACATCTAAAAATCGTGCTATTTAGAATGGTATACTTAATTGTTATTCCATTAAAAATTGTGTCGTTTGTTTCTCTTAAAATTCTTCGTTGAGTTTTCAAAGAAAAAAAAAACAATAGCTTTCTTTTTATATTAATTCATCAGTTTTTTACTAGCAAACAGTCGCATGCATTTAGAATATCAAACAATGGCGAATGGTAGAGCAGTCTTTGAAAAAGTTTTGTGTTCTTTATACATTCACTGCCCATGTCTTCATAAATTCTTTCAATTTTCTTATGACGACGCACCGGTTTGAAGAAAAATAGTTATCTTGCATTCAAAACTGTAGACGGACTGAGAATTACACTTTTGACGATATCCTGCCAGCTAGAATTTGACATCTCTGCAACTTAAGGATACAGGGCCTGCCAACAAATACACATGCACCAGTGCACGCGGTAGATTTTCATGGAATCGGGATACGAACACGTGATCTGGAAATTTCTGAACCAATACTAACATACGACAACCTGTCTGGTTCCAGCACAAGTCTTTTCGTTCTTGAAATATTAAATCTTCAAAATCGAATAAATAAATTAAATCATGAGGATATTATTAAAAAAATTATTATAAAATCTCGTTTTATTTAATGATTACTTTGAAAAAGATTTTAGACCGGCAAAATACTAATCGTATTATAGTAATACCTTTGCTATAAAGAAAAATAATTCTTGTTCACAGTTTGTCCTTATGATAACAAATTATTGAGTTTTCCTTCTTGTGCACAATACTGAGAGAGTGCTCCTTAGAATTAAGTTTGAAAAAATACTGATCTAGATCAATTTTTTTTCCATTTCTGCATATTTTTACATACTTTTATTTAACTTGACATATTTCATACTTGCACAGATGGAATTTTAGAATCGATTCTTCATGCACTTAATCATTTGCTAGAAGTCTGAAATTTCGTATTCTAGTGTCTTTCGTTTCACTATTTAATAATTTCAGAACTTCGTTATTCATAAATTAAATTAAATTTTAATTCTGTACCAGTTGCGTCACCCAGTTGGAATTTGTAAAACAATAGATTTCCCGATTAAAAAGCAGAAAATAATTAAAATAAATATCTGCTGAATACTACACTAATAACCGTGATTTTTTAAAAATTATTCTTACTTATATTTGTTACTAGCTGATGCCCCCGACTCCATCCACGTAGTAACGCATACATGTCGACTTCTGCGGATTCTCCGTAGTTGCTACGGATTTCGCGCCAGCGATTAATGTTTTACTCAGAGCACACGGACTCTGGGGTCCTCCGTCTCCGATCTAACAATTATTTACTGTTGGGTCTAATTTAAATTTTGATTTTAACCTAAATGCTACTTTTACTTAATGGAAGTATATCTGTAAGGGAATGTTATAGTATTCACATTAGATATCTCATTCATACGTCTTTCCATCTTTCATTTGTTCTTCCAATCATACATCTCTTTCATACCACAATTATAATTAATGAAAAGAAAAATTAAAAGTAGAAAGAAGAATATTTTTACTTAATTTTGGTGTCTGGCGGCCTTTCTCTAGTTGTGTCTGGTCCCCGGTTGGCGGTCTGGGTTGGAGGTCTGGGGGAGGGGTGAGCTAACTTTCCAGAAGAAGCCCCTAGAAGAATTTTATCGAACATTTCCGCGGTAAGACTTAAGAACATGGTGCGGTTTCTCGCCAAACTGGGAAATTGCGCCAACCATCCAAAAAGTCGCCAAATACCTGCCATCTTGGATGGTTTCAAGATGGCGGCGATTCTAATGCCAGCCATGGCAAATAATGTAAATAGTACATAATATTGGAAATAGTACATAAAATAGCAAATAAGTACATAAAATTGTATGAAATTTATCATGAATTTTCTGAAATTCTGGCAAAGTTTTAGGGTTGCCAACAAAATGAAGAAGGTTACCACATTTGGCGAGAAACCAATTTGGCGAGGAAAAAAAATTCAATTTAGCGGACCGCACCATGTTCTTAAGTCGAGCCATTTCCGCAAACTACACATAATTTTCAAATTTCTACGGAAACGAGTTTTTTCTCCCCTTATACGCATTCGTTTTGTTTGTATTCCTTTTTCTAATAATATTAATATTCAGGGTGATTAATAAAAACGTGGCCAAACTTTAAGGTCAGGTCAGGCATACGATAAGCATCCTGAATCGCACAGAAACATGAGTGTGTGAACGCCATCTGGAAGGAGCAGATGAACTTTAAAATAAAACATCGCTGGAAAAAATGCCGATATCTTTCGGAATCTTAACGTTATTAAACTGGAATTTTTTAATATAAGTTGCGCAATGTATATGGCTCTGAAGTTGTGAAAGAAAAAATATGCTACCTATCCCACATGCGCAGTAAAAATTATTTACTAAAAATGCTAGTATCTTTACTATTCAACGTATTTAAGTGAAATTTTGAAACAATGCTTCTTTAATACAGGGTGTTCATTAATTATTGTCGGGGTTTCTGAACCTCATAACTTTCGAATAAAAAATATTACACAAAAACCGATTACGTATTCGTAAATTACAACTCAAAGAATTTTACGTGGCAACAATGCGATCTTAGCGCATTTGCAGTCTGGGTAATTATGACGTCATAAATAAAAATGGCGACCGTGCAAGAAAAAGCAATGTGTGTATTGTGGTTTTTCGAAACTAAATTTAGTTTGGGGGTTTGTCAAGAACATTGTGTACAAGACCCCTGTGCCCTCCCTTGATGAACTGAAGCGCAGAATTGTTACTGCGATCC
>BGPR01020650.1:0-27612 GCA_013235015.1 Araneus ventricosus | reverse complement strand
TAAATGAACCCCGTCATCATAGTCATATTACACAAAGTGTGGCTCATTAAGATAGATATATTTAAAATTTATCTAATGGCTCATTATATATATAATGAGCTCAATGGGCCTCTTCTCATCTATTTTAGGGTTGCATAGAGCTTGCAAATGAAGATGTTTTTTTTAGGTAGACATTTCGAGACCCTTCAGAAAATTACACCGTTTGTAAAATACTGACGAGTTTATATAAAAAAATCCAAAATGTTACGTTTACTGAACAATAGATCAATGTAGGGTTTTGAAATAACCTCTTGCTTTAAGAGATGATGAACTTAGTTTCATTGTTTAAGAACCTGATTATGAAAAAAATGTTTTTTTTTATTTGTAATTCCAAGGAAGATTTTCCTTTATGTTTTTTAATTCACAACTATTTAAACAATCGATGAAGAATAATTAAAACATCTTTTAATGTACTGTGTCGTGGAACTTAGCCATCTAATAAAAAATGGTTCCTAAATTGAATGAATTCTTCAAGGGGCTTCCATATAAAACATGAGTCTCATGCCTCTCAATTTTCACTTTTTTTGTCTGTTTCTTTGTTTAGATTCATGTTTTGATTTCATGAAGAAAATGATTTACATAAGTGTATTATAAAATCATTCATGTAAAAATTAAAAGTGCACTAGGGAATTTTCAGAATTTGTTTATTAGAAGAGTATGTTTTCAGAACTTAATTGAGTTAATTTTATAAACTAAATCATATAATTTCTGAGCATAACACCACCTGGTAGAGAATTTGAGAAGCAAATTAATTTCGGTTTGTATTTAAAATAATGAATTATACATCAAACATTAGAAAGAAGAATATAAGTAAAATGCACCTTCATTTTTAATATCATTAAAATTATGTTGAAAAAATTTTTTTATTAGACATCTATTTTATTTCAGAAAGGCACTTATTTACAGATAGCCTTTGAAGCCTCAAAATATTAATATTGGTTATATTCAATGTGAAACTCGATTAGCACTAATGTTTATTTTTTTATCTGAACTTTTCTTGGGTAGCGTTTCATAGGTTTGCGTGCGAAAAGTTTTATGAATAACTAGCTGATGCTCGCAATTTCTCAAAATGTTAATATTATTTATATTCAATGTGAAACTCTATTACACTATTGTTTATTTTATCGAACTTTTTTTGGAGTGGCTGTTATTGTGTTGCGAAAAGTTTTATGAATAACTAGCTGATGCTCGCAGAATTTGACCGTATAGTAATCTATTATTGAGTACTTTTGTTCAATAAAATATTTTGTTGTTATTTAGTTTTAATGTCAAAAAAATGATGGGAGGCTGTCTTTTTTCAAACAGCCCTTTGTTAAGAGCGTAGGACACTTTACTCAGTGACTCTTTTGTTTCTAGTTTCTCGTAAGTTTTTTAAGTAAAATTTTTTGTAACTTCTATTATTATCCTTAATCTCTAAATTAGGCATTGGAGTTATGTTTTCTAACATATGTAGTTTACCGGATATAGAGGATCGTCACCAATTCATGCTATTTTTTTACTTCAACTTTTGCGACTCAGTAGTCGTTGAAGTATAAATTCGATTAATTTTTTTTTGCGTAACCTCTGTTTTACCCTTTATCTCTAAAATAAGACTTTAGTTTTGTTTTTAACATATGTAGTTACCGAGATAGAGGATCTCCCATTACAAGTGATGTGACGTTTTAGCGTGCGTCATTCCTTGATGAGACCCTAATGCAGGAGGAAAGTAGTCCTACATTAAAATCCGTGCATACACGTCATACGCACGAAAACAATAAAAAGCATTGTTAAATTTGTCTTTGAAAACAAGTTTCAAGAATAAATTAAAATTAAACAAATTTTCATAAGTAAGAAATTGGTATCATTGAAAATTAATTTTTTGTACTTTAGGTGATGTCCAGAAACGGGTTTTGTGCAATAATATTCTTACAGGATCATTTCAGAAATAACTTCAAAATTTAAGGCAAATTTTAATTACTTAAATTCTAATTAAAACTTTAAAAATCATTTCTTTGAGCTCCTACTCCCAAGAAGCAAATACTACCAAATTTCAAGATTCTTGTTCTAGTGGTTTGGGAGATTTGTTGATGAGTCAGTGAGTGAATTATTCTTTTATATATATGATTAGCCCTCTGAGAAAAGTGCTTTAAATCTAGTTTCTTTAAACGCCGGACCGGCGGTCGAGGAGATGAGAAGTAGAAGCATCTTATCCTCCTATCTGATTCTCAGATGATATTTGCGTCGTGGGTTCTTTATCTCTGACCTTGGCCGGTTGGGTTTGAAACTGGATTTTAAAGAAGCGCTGGAGTTTCGAAGGAACCATCTGCTAATATAAAGAATGAGCCACTCGCGATAATCTTAATCTCACTGTTCAGAATCTTAATTTGGCAATTGCTCTTGAAGATGAGGCTCTGAAAGCGATTTTTTAAGGTTTTATTAGGCCACCAAGTAATTAAAATTTGCCTTAAGCCACAGTATTTCTGAAATGACTTCAGTATTACGCAAACCATTCGACTGTCACCTATAGTAACTTTCAATATTTCAACTCTGCAAGAACTAAATTTATTTTAATTTTATTCTTCAGCTTGGTATAAAACAATTCTAATGTTTTGATGATGCAACTTTTATGAACTTGGCTGTCTTGCGGACTATCAGGACACTCACCCATTAGAACTCATCAAGTGTTTTACTGGCTGTCTCACTATTGCAGGAAGATCCCTCTATACTCGGCAAGCTTATATGTTAAAACAAAACTAAAGTCATATTTTAAGTCAAAGTGGCTGGCGCAAGTACGCAAAAAAAAAATCATTTATACTTCGGCACTACTGATCGCGAAAGTTGGTAAAATGCGTGAAGATGACGGGCGATATCTCGACAGCTATATGGGCAAAGCAACCAATACTTAATTTTGAAGTTGAGATAATAACGAGTTACAAGTACACTTTTGCTGCGAGAAACTTCGAGAAACAAGAGGCTCAGTAAAGCTCATTCTACGCCTTTAACGCCAGCGGCTGTTTGAAAGACGGCCTCCATCGTTTTTTGACATTAAACTTATAAAATAGTATTTCATCCTGAACAACAAGGTACCAATAATAGATTACCCCCCGCTGGTCAAATGCGGCATCGTGAATTATTCATGCTTTCACTTTTTGTACAGCGCCGCTCAAAAAAGAGTTGAATAAAAACAAACAATGAGTCGTTATGCATTAATTAATAATATTGGCATTTTGATGCACCGACATCAGCAGTTATTCATGAAAACCACGAACACTGACTAATAATTACTCACTCAAGAAAATTCGAGATAAAAAATATTTGATAGTGTGTCGGTTTCACATTGAATAATATTGGCATTTTTTGAGAACTTTCAAAAGGCATAAATAAAATTCTTGCTTTTCGAAATAAAATGCGTTCAATAAAAAATGTTTTCGAAACATAACAATGATCAACGTGAAAGTTGAGAGGAACTATTTACTATATTCTTCTTTCTAATGTTTGATGTATAATTCATTTTTAATAATAAAGGAACCTGAAATGACGGCAATTCTACACCGAATGATTAATTATAACTCATGGTATATGATTTAGTTTATAAATTAACAACAGTAAGTTCTGAAAAACATCAAACTTTCTCTAAACAAACAAATTCTGAAAACCCCAATTCGCACAGTATTACGTAGTGTTTATAATACATCTTTATGTCATTTCGAAATACAAAACATGAAGATCTATAAAAGGAGCAAGACAAAAAAAAAGTGAAGATAACAGAGGCACGAACTCATGTTTATATGGAATGCTTACTTTAGTGTACTTCGATTTCGAGAACCATTTTTATTGATATGCTAAGTTCCACGACACAGTAATAAGATCGATGTTTTATTATCTTCATCGATTGTTTAAAAGTTAGAATGAATATAAAGGAAACATTCCTATTAGAATTACAAATAAAAACATTTTTTTTCCATAATCAGTTCTTAAACAATGAAACCTAAGTTCATCATATTCCATTTAACGTATGGGTTATTCTTCAAAACCCTACATTGACTCTGTCTTGGCTAAACATTGATTCGTTTTGTATATAAAACTCGTCGGTATTTTTTACAAAGCGGCTGTAATCGGAGGGAATTCTCTGAAAGCTCGCCTAAAAACATCTTCTGCAAGCTCTTCACCCCAAAATAGACTGAAGAAGAGGAAATCTATTGAGCTTTTTTCATTGTAATATAATATGAGCCTTAGCAATTGAGCAATATCTTAGCCTTGACATTGAGCCAGCTTTGGGAACAATAATGACTCCATCGTGATGACGTGGGTCTATTTTAAAACGATCACAGTACCTGATATGTTAATGACACTGAAAGTGAAGCTTTTGAGAGAATTAGATATGGTGGCATCTATTCTACGATAATGTATTTATTAAGGTTTCATTTGAATCATTTTCTCTGTTTTTAAAAGATAGTACACCGAAAGAAAAATATCTTTATTTGACTAAAATGTGCTCAATTTAAAAGAAAAAAATCAGCTTTTGGCCGATTTGTATAGAAGTAAATGATTTAATTTCCAGCGACTGCAAAACGGTGATACTCATGTTACTTCCTTTTAAAAAAAACAGCCGTGACCACTGGTAACACTACAGATATCTGTTTCATTTATTTGTCTTTAACTTTCCACTATACTGTCAGTGAGAATCTTGTTGAACATCGTTTAGTGTTTTGAAATGAAGTTTTAAAGGATATCTTAAAAGATTACGCTGAAAATATTCAAATTTGACTATTTATGACATGACATGTTGCCAAAATAATTTCGACAATTGATAGATTGTCGTCTTTTCGCATTTTAGGTACAAAGCGGCGGTGAAATACTGACGAATACTTTGACATTGAAACTAACTTACAGTACGGTTTTTTCGTTTGAGCGTTTTTAACTGGTTTTATTATAAAAAAAATAAACGAGACATAGAGGCCGAACTTTGTTCGAAGAAAACAGGCCAAAATAATAAAATCTGACGCAACGTTATTACATTAATGGTGCGACTATCGGAGGACGAAAACGGTTTAATCCCGTAATCAGGCCGGGTGCTCGGCAGACATTTTAATAAATAATGATCCTCAGTAGTGGATACTCAAAATTTTGTTCTCGACTTAACTTTATAACAAGCATGAGTCTCAAGCATGCCTGTCTGGGTAAACAGTAAACCAGTCGTTCGGGGCAACCTGCTTGCGCAGAGCGGCGTGTGCTTAGGCTGAGCAGTTCTTTTGAGAGAATTGAACTCTGAGACTCGACCGGGGTATAGCGCATTGCCTGGGGAGGTGCAGAATTATCCCCCCTTGCTGAAGATTTTAGAGGTGAATGATATAAATGACCATGGGAAGTCGACTAACCTCCCAAGATTCCATTTTGAAGTTTAGAGCAAAACGCCCAGGTAAATGAGGCAAAACTAAGTTATATGCATGAATTTGAGATAAAGTTTTTAACGAAAATTTTTTCACGAATACTATGTCTGACCATTTCCATGAACATCTTAAATGAACTCAAAGCGCGATCAGCTAGATAAACAGTGGCTTTGCCGTGTTGTGTGCAGATCCCTGACCCGAGCGTCGCGAGACATTGTCTGTCTATTCGTACGTAATATGAGTAGTGATGGAGACTTTGAAAGAGGGCAGATACCAGGGTAAAATCGTCGATGCAATATTGCGCTTTAAATCGATCAGGCAAGTGACTGTCCCTCATTCATGCGCATAGCGACGAAGTCAAATGTCGTCTTCGCCACCAATATTGGGTCGGCTTTATCCTTTTGGACAACCATTCTGCGAAATTTCCCAGGCATTCATTTTCGTCGCCTGCTGTTACAAACGTAGTCTTTCGGCAATGCAGTCTTATGATTTGAAGTTTTACGGATTGGCATGAACCTCGGCGTCAGTTGTTATGACGACACCATTTAAACGTTTAACAGCATTTCTTCGAAAATACGACGCTTTGCTCGACAGTTTCTGCAGGAAAGAATACTCGGCACCGCCCTTCGTCGCGACTGTCGAGAGAGCAGGCGGCGTAGGCGTCTTTTGATAGGCTGGGATATCGGCTTGAGCGCGGGCTGAGTTCTGCAGTGCCAGCTTTGTGTGACGCTGACCAACGGTGCTCGGTCTGCCATTTATTGTTGATGATAACAAAGTAGCACGAACTTCACCTGCGGTGTCTGTTGCAATCTTGTGCAAAGAACTATTGTTTTTCCTGGCTTTTCGCAACGTATTTGTGAAATAAACTTTTCATTCTTCGATATCGCGTGTTGAACTGTTTACGCACCACGAAGACGCTGCCTGTGCTGACGACACAAACGTGGAAACTCAAAGTAGTATGCTTAACCTGAAATACCGAGTCAAAACAATCCTTGTTGAAACGCGCTGCGGTCTATCTTTTTGGGAAGCTCATTTATTTTATTCTATTTTTTAATGGAAATAATTTTGCTATGGGGAATCCAAGCAATTTTTGAACACAAACGCAGAACTTAACAACATGCGGTGACTAAATGACTTCAACTGGAGAATGCAAGAACATCAAAAAAACAAATTTAAAAGCTACTTTATTCATGACCAAGTACGATTTGAAATCCCGAATGAGGAAGAGCTTCTGCTCGAAGTAGTAACAAACGTATATTTTCTATTAGTTTTAACAAACATTGGTGAATGTTGATGACTCTGACGAAAAGTAACCAATAATCGAGATATCGCCACTCACTGGCAGTTCACTACATAAAATGAACGTAATGCTCATATGAAAATCTATTTTTAGCTAAGGCTGTTAATATAATTTTTTACTGAAGCTTCTCTAAAATTTCAAGTTTAAATGATGTCTTGACATCGCAACGCGAACAACACCGCAAACGGCAGTGTGCCTTGAAGGAATGAGGAAAAAGAAAATATATGTTAAGGCATCTTTCTTTCGCTCGGTTAACCGTGCCGGCCAGGCTGTTTCGACTCATAACCCGTCAAGGAAAGAAAGTTGCTTTCACTCGGTTTTACTCGGTATGGGAGAGCAGATCGTTGCGGCTCGAACAGAATATATCGTTTGGATTCATTTTATTAACGCTTTCAACTCAATTTTTTATTGCTTTTGCATTTTCGTGAAGTCGTGAATTAGCAGATGGAGAAAGAAACAAAGAAATAGATTCCAACGAAAAACTACCAGTTTAAAACAATTTCGGGGGGCGCTACGACTCTGCATTTAATGAACGAGCCACCACTGACAACATCTGAAATATACAAGTACTTGTCGCTGATTTGATGGAAAACTGCACATATTTGGTGTGATAATTTTTTGAAAATTCATTTATTTATACAATATTTTTAATGATGAACACAATTTTTATAAGTGAACTAAAAATGTTAATGTCGTTCTATCTTTTAGTGTTTATTTATAATATAATTCATAAATATTATGCGGATCTAATGACTTTTTTTTTCAATTCGGCCTCTAATATTAACGGCTATTCTTTTTAATGAGTCAAAATTTCGCAGAATAATCGCTTAGTGTAAGTTTCAAAACTATTGTCATCATCGAAGGCTGATGATGACAAACTTATTACCGAACCCCTAACTTTAAAATTTTCGCAACTACTGAGTCGCGATCATTTTAAGCATTGTCAAATAAATTTCTTTAATATAGAGACAGAAGCCTAAGGCACTATCTGAGGATGTATCACTTTCTGAAGAAAACTGCTGCAAATAAATTTCTTCATTGAGAAACCCTGCTTTTATAAAACCTATCTGAGGTGTAATCACTTTTTCAGAACAAAAAAACTTATTTTGTCAAATAAATTTCTTGATTAGAAACCCTATGCGCGTTTATCTGAGATCGAGATCGTTTTGAAAAGCACTTACATTTTTGTTGTCAAGTAAATTTTAACTGAGACACACAAAATTTTCACGCTATCTGAGGGTCATCTTTTAGAAGAAGAAGCATATTTTGTCAAATAAATTTCTTTAATTGAATACCCACCAAAGAACTGCGACATGGTCGCGATCAAACTTGCTGCTACTGTCAGTAATTTGTGGTGAAACCTATTTCTCGCTGCGCATTTACCAGAGATGCCAATCACGAAAGCTTATATTTTTTTTATTTTCAAAATAACGAACAGCGACCCACAGAGGCGAAAGGCGACTCGCAGTTGCGCACCACACTGATCCGGAGACAAAATTTTCAAATTCTGATTTCTGGGGCATCGAAATGGTCGAAATCGATCGCAAACACCACGGTGAAATCGCTGAGCCTGGTTGAAACTCTATGACTGTTTTTCAACAATTCCGCAGTGAAGTAGTCTATTTCCTATTTGCGTCTTCGCATTTCGGCACGAAGCTTATGACTTTCGCTTATTGCTTTTATGGGGTTGGTGCTGTCTATACGAAATAAAGCAATGTTTATTATTTGTCTGCGACCGTCCAGACGAAATCTATTGCACTTAAACTTATGGTGGCACGCAATGATCGTAATGATGACTGGGCCTCGAAAACCGAAAATTTTGAAATTTATTTAAGAAAGGCCCACATTTAATGAAACACGGTGTTGTTTAGTGATATTTCGCACTCATTCTCAGCAAACTCGTCAATTGTGCGAGAAAACAGTGCACCATCGGAAAGAACTTTCCGTTCTGGCTGGTAACAAACGTCTATTTGAACGAGCCAGGGTGATTACAGAATAACATGGTAATTTTCAAAGATTGCCAAATTATCATCTGTTTGATTCTAACCGACTCTTCAATTTTCATTTTTTTTCGGCTTATAAACGGAACGTTATCGTCGGACTCGAAATACGCTTTTTTCATTTTCGACTAAGTGGCTCTGATGAGTTCAGGCAGTTTTTTAAACCAGCGGCCTTTTAACGAGCGTCTGAAATGCATTGTGAACGCTTCTTCGCGGCGAATGTCTCATTCACCAATAAGCGGTAATAACAGCCAATGTATTTTTTGTTTTGATTTTGGTACAAA
This sequence comes from Araneus ventricosus, assembly GCA_013235015.1. Lineage (NCBI taxonomy): Eukaryota > Metazoa > Arthropoda > Arachnida > Araneae > Araneidae > Araneus > Araneus ventricosus. The sequence continues at coordinate 18,620 of BGPR01020650.1, read as the reverse complement.
AACGACCTTAATAAATGAACATTTTCATCCACTTTTTTGATGCTTTGTTGAGCAGCTTGCGTGCGCCGCTCACTATAGTATACTAATAAAGCTTTTGCATATAAATCAGCATATTTGCTGATTCAGCGTGACGTTGCAAACATTGCATTTAAACTCAGTGACTTTAAAATTGGCAGTCAGAAAATTAAAGATCCTGGTAACATCTGTCCAATAATCTTTCTACGCTTATTTTCCATATTTTGGAATTAGGCAGTGGATTCCTGCCTCTGAACGAAAGTGAATTGTCGCCAGAGCATTTTAAATATTTTCTTCTTAAAGAAAACTGCTGACTAAAGCTTTATTTATGTAACATTTTGCTTTTTTATCTTCAATTAAAAATGCATCACTTTCTTCCTAAAACCAAAATGCTTTTAATATAACATTTATTGTTTATCAGTTACGTGACGAGCTGAGTTAACTATTTACTAAGCTGCTTTTGAACAATATTTACTTTTGACGACGATTATAAAATAAATTATAAATGATTATATAACAAGTATTTTATTTCGTGTGAACTTGCCTATCGTGACAAGTACTTAAAATAAAATGCAAATAACAACAATTGATATTTTCTTATTTTTTAGATATAAATATTTATAACGAACTCAATAATTCAAACAGCGATAATAAAATTCATAAGGCATTTTTATATTTACTCATTGTGTTCTGATTTTTTTTCGAAAATAAGTAAAGTGCTGAAGCTTCCTTAAAATTGGTGTGATGATCACATGTACAAGAACTGTTACCATTATAATCGGTGCTTATAAAGTCGAAAAAAATTTGCGTGCCAGAAGGCACTAGAACAAGCGGAGCGTGAAAAAGGCATGTGGGGACGTAATCTTTAATTGAGGGTACCTGTGGAAATGAAGTGGAAATGAGGTAGCGATAAAGAGAGCTATGCTTGACAATTATCGAGAATATGCTGGAAGACGAAGAACTATGTCGAAACGGAAGTGAACTATGAGGCCTTCATGACAGCGTGAAGAACTTATGGCATTAATGTACCAGCTGGTGAAGACTATGACGTGAATGAGGAACCCATGTATCATGTCTTTGGAAATGGTGGCATTGAGAGAAAATAACTAATGAAGAACTGGTATGTAATTGACGTGGACATATGTTGGCGTCATGTAGATGACTGCGGTAGTGGCGACAATTATATGTTGGCAGAATATTTTGAATGAAATTTTATAGCGTGAGAATTCCTGTGTCTTGGAAATGGTGAACGTAGTAGAGATAGTTAAATGAAAGAAAATCTATTCTCTCATCAGCATTTAAGTGTGAAATTAATATTAGACGCTGGGTATGAATTAATGAGATATAAAAAGTGGATATCAAGTGACTTGAAAAAATGGAAGCGGAAAACTAGTACGCGACTTATGTAGGTATCTCGAGAGATATGTATGAAACCAGTACATGCCCAAACCAGCCTTACCCAGTTTGAAATTTCAGAAGACTATTTTAAAATGACGATTATGGGCAGGCTGTTATTACTAACTGTTACGGTTGTATCTTTACAAGATATCAAGGAAAGAAAATATTTTTCAGCAAGAACTACTGAATTAAATGCAGTAACTTCGAGAATAACATGACGAAAACAATTTATTGAAAATTGTTAAACATTTGTTAGAGTTCGGTAACATAATTATTGTTTATAAACGCGTAATTTTATATTGCGTGATAATTAAACGTATATTAAGAATTGAATCGTAAACTGATTTTGTATAATATTACCTGACAGATAACAATATTGTAATGTTGTGACATAAACCGATGTGAGAGTATTTTATTTTTATATGGTATTCCATGAGAGCACTTTATGAAACAGAAGACCAAACCAAATATAAAGGTGACGGACTGATGCATTCAACAGTAATGTGCTTACTAACAGTGTTGAAAGAGAGGGGAGGCATATTTAAGCGCCTGTAACTCAATTATTTTTTCAAAATTCCCCTTGTACAACAATTCTTTTAGTTCTGTGTAAATATTACTAAATTCGAAATGAGCGAAACAAACTAGGCGCCGCGAGAAAATATTTGATCGTGTTTAATAGCCCCTGATTGCCAACTCTGCCGTGTTCTTCAATAGGGTAACTTATTCTTTGCGCCATTATCAGAGGTTTGCGGACTGCGTCATTCTCATTTAATTGAATTATCCCGTTTGGCTTGAAATTTTGGGGCGAACCTCGCCGCTTTTGAACCGTGATTGATGAAACTGGCATCCCCAGCTTCACGCAGCTGGAACGTTTATTACATGTGATTTGGCGTGCCAACGAGCCCCATGCACGGCGGATCTTCGGTAGAATCGGGTTTCGAACTTCATTGCTTCGGTTCCCAGAAAACCTCCGCTGAGCCGCAGACTCTTCGATAACGAAGAACGCAACCAGCGCCTGTTTGATCGGCCTCTGTCGTCACATCAAATCGCGATCGAGGTATCGTTGATCCCCGTTCTACAATAATTTTCTTGCGGCTTCAAAAATGGTTTGATTGACAGAATCCAGGTCAAACTCTTCTCTATTTTTACTGACAACGACAACTGAAGCCAACGCAGTAATACGCTGAAACATTTTTAAAAACGTAATGCACAGGGTAAAACCTGATAATTTAATGACACTGCAAGTGAATGCTTGGAGAGAATTAGTATGGCTGGCAATCTACGTGAAAGTGTACAATTAAGGATTTCATTTGAAATCATTTTCTCTGTTTTAAAAAGATAGTAACCGAAAGAAAAATATCTTTATTTGATAAATGACTCTCAATTTCCAAAAAAAAGAAAAAAAATCAGCTTTAATTTTTATTTTTATGTATACGAAGTCAAAATGTTTAATTTCAAAAAATTCGACTACGAAATTTTGATGACTCTCCACGTGTTGCCTTCCTTTACCCAAAAAAAACCAGCCATTGGTGAATTATGTGTGCCTGGAAGTGAACACTACGGACGAATTATCTGTTTCGTTTATTTGTCATAATGTACAACTTCCGCTATACCGACTAACTTCCGGTGTAATGCTTCGTCAATTGGAATCTTTAAAATTTGAACATCGTTTGAAGACGTTAATTAATGTTTTAAGTAGAGTTTTTAAAGGATATGTCTTAAGGTTACGCTGAAAATATTAAATTTGATATTGCTATTGCTGTGGGTCTCAATGTTTACTTAAAATAAGAGACTCATTTTGTCGAAAGGCTTCCATAATTGTTCGTTATCGATCTCTTTCACATTTTTTAAGGTTCGCTTGGCGATTAAATTTTTAACCAAAGGATTTAGATAATCACTGACGGTAAAATTTTTAACCTAATGATTTACCAAATTACAGTTTTTTCGTTTGGAATTTAGCCGTTTTTAATAGTTTTAATTATAAAAAAATAAGCGAACTCAAGGACATAGAATTCAAGGCTTTGTTCGAGAAAATAGATTAAAATAATAAAGATCTGTTTCGAACTTGGCGATTGATACAGTAACCAAATGGATTTGGCGATTACTTAAATCGGAGGGATACCAGAAAACGGTTTGTGAATCCAAAATAATCAAACCGGAATATATGAGCGGACGGCGAGGTAGACTGTCATGTGTAGTCCTCAATCCAAGAATTAGTTCTCAAAATTTTGTTCCTCAATTGGAGACAAAGCGGCTTTATAGCAAGCATAAGTCTCAAGCATACCTGTCTACTAAATTTAAACAAAACAGTAATCTCGTTCAGAACTTAACCCTCTCACACAGAGCGAGGTGGTCTCGGGCGGTCTAAAAATCCCCCTTAAGAGCTACGAAGGCTTGGCTGAGGCGGTTTGATTCTTTTGAGGAGAGGTGAGACTCTGAGATCGATTAGGATATAAGCGCATTATAGGGGAGGTGCAATTATCCCTGCGCCTTAAGGGAAGGTTATACTAGAGGTGGAGTGGTGGAATAAATGACCAACCAGGTTGGGAGAGTCCAATTCATGTCGCTTCTCCCCAAAAAGTTCCGATTTTTAAGGGGCTAGAATAAAGAGTTGCCTTAGGATTAAATGGTTAAAATTCGGATTGTAGTTATACAAATTTATAGATTTAAGTCAAGTTTTAGACGAAAATTTTCTACGGGATACTATTCTTCTGTCCTTCCATAGACATCTTAGAATGAAAACTCAAAACGCGATCGGCTAGATAAATGAAATTGGCTTGCGATGTTATTGAGGAATTTGCAGATCCCTGTTAATTTTGGAACCACGTCCTTGAAAGGATTATTGTCTGTCTATTCGTACATATGTGAATGAGATGATACGGAGACGCAACAACTAGATGAGTGAAATTTAGTGTTTGACATTAATACCAGAATTAAAAATCCGTGTCTAATGGTGCGCTAAATCAGTCAAACAAATGACTGTCCATCTATTCGTGCGCACGTAAAATCGGTAAATCAAAATGTCGTCTTGCCACCAATATTAGGTCTTTATCAAACTTTTGGACGCAACCGGTCTGCTGGAAATTTCCAAAATGCGCATTCGATTTTCATCACTATACTGTTACAAACATGGAAAGTCGCTTCCCAGCAATGCGAGTCTTATGGTTGGGAAGAGAGTTTTACAAGGTTAAGCATGGAGTGACCTCAGCGTCAGTTATAGCACTCTGACCTTGGCGACCATTTTGGCGATTTGGCGAGCTTGGCGACAAATAGATGATTCCCGAAAATGCAACCCTTTTCTCGATATTTCTACTAGGAAAGGGAATACTCGAGAAAACACCTTATGACGTCACGGCCTGTCGGAGAGAATATTTAAGGACGGCGCTTAGACCAGAGGAGCGTCTTTGATCGACTGAGATCACCTTGGAGAGCGGATGCCTTTGGAGTTCTACCCGCAGTGCGAGCTGGTGAGCTGAGCGCTATTGAAGGTGCAGTTATGGTCTACTAGTTATTAGTTATTTGCTGACTTTTTGTGTTGTTAGATAACAAAGTGCTGAACTGTTATTACCTGCGAATTGTTGTCTGTTTATATTTTTAATCTGTGCAAGAACTATTGTTTCCTGTATCTGTGCTACGTGTTTTTCCTGTATATTTGTAAATAAACTTTCATTCTTCATTATCCTGCGTGTTGGACTGTTTACACCATACACCACAGAGAGACCTTTTGCTACAATACTGACGAACCTAAACGTAAAACTTCCTATAAGAAGTAAATATAATAGAAATACCAGGTCAAAACAATCCCTTGATTTAATAAAGGAAAAACCTTTTATATTTGCGGTGTACTCTTTTTTTGGGAAACTCATTTATTTTATTCTATTTTTTAATAAATGGAACACACTTTTATAGGGGAATCAAAAATATATTTTTTAACGAACCTAAACGCAGAACTTAGTATAACATGCAGTGGTGGTTCGTGAGCTCAAAAACAAGGAGGGATGCAAAAATGTTTATCAAAAAAAATACAATTTTAAAAGCTACTTTATTTCCGAGTAGGCCAAATTTTTGAATTCCAAATCCAGATGTGAAATTTCCTGCTTTTCAAACAAAGTAAATAACCAGCATATGACATTTTCTATTAGTTTTACTAACAAACATTGAAGTGAATGTTGATGTGACGATTCCTCTGACGAAAAAATAATAATAATCGGGGCTCCACATATTCACTTCCCTCCTTGCCCAGTTCACTCGATAACACTCTTTTAAAAATGAACATGAAATAACTCATATACAGAAAATCTATTTTTAAGCTAAAACATATTGAATATAATTTTTACTGAAATACTCTAAAAATTTCAAAGTTTTAGAATAGTATTATTTACTTGACGTCGCAACACGAACCGAAACTTATAAACAGCGAATGAGATTGCAACTTGTGTGAGAGTGAGGAAAAAAGAAATATATATTAAAAAGAGCATCTTTCTTTCGCTCAGTTGGCTCCGTGCCAGCCAGAGCTGTATTGACTTTCAGCTCATAGCCCGTCTAAGCTAAAGGAAGAAAGAGTTGCTTTTTCACTCCGGATTTTCCGCTCAGTGAACAGATTTATGGGGAGGGCAGATCATTTTGCAGCTCAGACCTGCGTCTCTCTTCGTTTGGATTCATTTTATGCCTTTCTTCCAATTTTTTTATTACTTTTTTGCATTTTCGTAAGTCATTGAATTATGAGAGTGGAAAAGTAAGAAAATAAGATTCAAAACGAAAAATACCAGTTTAAAAATAATTTCAGGGGGCGCTGCAACTCTGCAGCCCTAATGGACGAGCCGCCACTGATAACATCTAAATATACTAGAAAGTCGAGGGGAGAACGCTGTCGCTGATTTGATTAAGGAAAACCTTTTTATATTTGTGGTGTATTAATTTTTAGAAAATTCATTTATTTTATTCTAATATTTTAATAAATGGAACACAATTTTATAAGTGAACTAAAATGTTCCATTTTTAAAAATTAATGTCGTTCTATCTTTTAGTGTTTAATTTATAATATAATTCATAAATATTATGCAGTCCTGAAATGATTTTTTCTAATTCAATCCCATGTAGCAGTATTCTTGTGGAATCAAAATTTACTTAAATTAATCGCTTAATTAAATTAAGTTTTCAAAATATTATCATCATCCAGAACAGTGGTGAGCAAACTATTTTTATTTCCGAACCCCTAACTTTGCTTAAAATTTTTTCACAACCTATCTTTGGGTCGCGATCAGGTTTTTTGAAGAAAAACTTTTTTTTATTGTCAAATAAATTTCTTTTAATATAGAGACCCACAAAAATTTTCTCGCGACCTATCTGGGGGTCTTAATCACTTTTTCTGAACAAAAGCCTTATATTTTTTGTCAAATAAATTTCTTTGAATTTAGAAACCCACAAAATTTTTCTCGCGACCTATCTGGGGTCGAGATCACGTTTTTTGAAGAAAAGCCTTACATTTTTTATTGTCAAATAAATTTCTTTAAATTTAGAGACCACAAAAAACGACCTATCTGGGGGTCATGGATCTAAGGCTTTTAAAGAAAAGCCTTATATTTCTTTGTTTTCAAATAAATTTCCTTTAATTTAGATACCACAAAAAATTTTTCACGACCTATCTGGGGGTCGCGATCACTTTTTCTGAAGAAAAGCCTTATATATTTTTTTTTGTCAAATAAATTTCTTTGAATTTAGAAACCCACAAAAATTTTCTCGCGACCTATCTGGGGTCGCGATCACGTTTTTTGAAGAAAAGCCTTATATTTTTTTATTTTCAAATAAATTTCTTTGAATTTAGCGACCCACAAAAATTTTCTCGCGACCCCCAGAGGTGGCGACTCACGGTTTGCGCACCACTGATCCAGGAGACAAAAGTTTTCAAATTCTGAAATTTCTAGAACATCAGAAATTGAATGAGAAATCGATCACAAAACTCAATCTTTACAGACATGAAACAAGTCAAGCTGAATAAAAGCGTTTAACTCTATGACTGTTTTTCCAACAATTTCCGCATGTTGGAAGTAAGTCTATTTCCTGTTGCATCCTGCGATTTCAGCAAGCTTATGACTTCACTTAGTACTTTTATAGAGTTGAATTATATCTATACAAATAAAAAGCAATGTTTGTGTGTGTGTGTTTGTCTGCGATGTCCAGACGAATCTATTGCACTTAAAGCTATGAAATTTGGCACACAGATAGTCGTAATGGTGACTGAATGCACCTCGAAGCCGAAATTTTGAAATTTAATTTAGAAAATTTTTATTTAATATTTTGTGTTGTTTTGGGTGATATTTCGCACTCATTTCTCAATAGCATGGCTTCGAATAATTGTACGAAGAAAAACAGTTACACCATCGGAAAGAACAAACAATTTCCGTTCTAATGAAGTTTGTTTCGTACGTCTAACATAATTTACTGAAATTTGAGAAATTTTTGAATAATAGTTACTTTTATAGTAATTTTTAATCAAGATTACTTTAAATTATCGCATCTGACGTTCTAACATCTCTATAATTTTCATTTTTTTCAGCTTATAAACGGAACGTTTATGTCGGATCAAGAACTGTCAAAATACCTTTTTCGTTTTCATTTAAATTAATTTTTTCCTGATGGGTTCAAGCAGTTTTTTCGTAGCGAGATTTAACAGCGAGAGCGTCTCCGGCCCATCCCAGAATGCATTGCTGCAACGTGACCTTCTTCGCGGCAGGTGATCTCATTCGCAAAGAAAAAAATAAGCGGTAATATCAATAATGTGTATTTTTTGTTTTGATTTTGTTTTAAAAACTTTTTCGTGCCATCGTGGACATTTTTTCATCCACTTTTTTGATGCCCTGATTCCACGGGCAACGCCGTGCGCGTACTGCTAGTTATACTAATAAAGCTTTGCATATAAATAACAATTTGCTTGGTTCAACGGTATTTGAACATGTTTGCAAACATTGCATTTAAATAGTGACTTTAAAAAATTGGCAGTCGGAGAGTTAAAGATCCTGTGAAAACATCTGTCAAAATATTTATAGTTATCTTTCTGCACTTATTTTCCATATTTTTTGATTAATTTTTAGGCGAATGATCTTCGTTCCTGCCTCTGAGATTGAAAATTGAATTGTCACGATTTCTTAAGAACGTTTTAAATATTTTCTTCTTAAAGAAACTGCTTTATTCATCGAAGCTTTGGTTTATGTAAACATTTTGCTTTTATCTTCAATTAAAAATGCATACTTTTCTCTAAACAAATGCTTTAATATAACATTTATTGTTTATCAATTTACGTGACGGAAAACTGAGTTAATATTTGTTTTTAAAGCTGCTTTTTGAACAATATTTACTTTGACGACGATTATAAAATAAATTATCGTGTTATATAACAAATTATTTTATTTCGTGAAACGTAAAGTTCAAGACGCACAAAATGTTGACAAATTGCTTAAAATAAAAATGCAAATAACAACAATTATTATTATTTATAAACTATTTTAGATATGCTGTTGATGTAAATATTTACTAATGAATAATAATTCGTATGATAATAAAATTCCTTAAGGTATTTTTTGTATTTACTCATTTATGTTCTAGTTTTTCAAAAATAAGTAAATTAAAGTTAGGCTGCTTAAGAATTGATTGTAGTGATCACATGGTACAAATTTGTTACCATTATAATCAATTGCTTATAGCAAAAATCGAAAAAATTGCATGCCAGAATTTTTCGAATAAAATCGTATTGGAGGGCGTAGAAAAGACATATGGGGACATGTCTTGGAGTGGGGACATGTCTTGGAGTGGAGACATGTCTTGGAGTGAGGACTTGTATTAGCGTGGGAACATGTGTTGGCGTGGGGTTATGTGTTGGCGTCGGGGAATGTCTTGGAGTGAGGACTTGTATTGGCGTGGGGACATGTCTTGGAGTGGAGACATGTCTTGGAGTGGGGACATGAATTGGGATAGTTGGAAATGAGAAATCTGATTCTCTCGTTAAAGCGACAAGTGAAAAAAATGAAGTGGATTTCAATGTAGATACAGCAAAGTCATGGATTAATTCAAGGATAAAAAAGTGGGTCTTCAAAATTGGCAAGAAAGATGGGAAAACTCACTGGAAGCTAGGTGCACATTTGGGCTCATGCCCAAAATTGACCTCAAGAGATGTATGAGTAATTTTTACTTAAACCAACTATATACAGGACACTGAAGTTTTCCAAAATAAATTCTTTAAAAAAATGACAAATGTAGATGTGGTTTGGATAAAGGAACAGTAAGCCGCTATATTTTTGGTTGTAATCTTTACAAAGATATCAGGAAAAACATTTTTCAACTAAATTTGGGACATTTGGATTCATGCAATTAACTTCGAATGCCTTGGCAAGAAATGGACTTAATTGTTAAACATTTGTTAGAGTTTTCAATTGCGTGTTAATTTATTTATAAACGCTCTGTTTTTTCATATTGCGTAATGTTAACTATTATATTAAAAATTGAATCGTAAAACTGATTTTGTATATGTGAAAATACCTATTGTTTAATGTAATATTGTAATGTTGTAATATAAATGATGTGAGAGGAAATTATTTTAATTTTTATATGGTAAATTCCATAGAACTTTATAAGTAGAATGATAAGAGCAACGAAATAAGCCAATAAAATGAAAATTGTTAGTTTGGTCATTCTTGGGTAATGTGCCCCCTTAAAACAGTATTGAAGAGAGGGTATATTTAAAGCACCTGCTAATAAATTAAATTTTTCAAAATTCCCATATTTTTATCTATTCTTTAGTTCATAATGTAAATATTACTAGAAATTCCGAAATGAGGTAGAGATTATTCTATATAAGGTAAACTAATGTTGCCGCAGAAAAATATTTGATCGTGAACAATAGCTGATTATATGTGCCGTGGTAATAATGCCGCGTTATACGTTCTTTGCGCCATTATCGGAGGTTTGCGGGTTCGCGGTCCGATTTCTCGGTTTAGTTTAGTTATATTAACGTCCCGTTTGAAAGCAACACGAGGGCTATTTTGGGACGAACCTCGTACTTTTGAACCATGGTCAGATGATGAGGGCGGCCCTGAGCTGGCATCCCCTCTCCAAGCTTCTACGCCACGCCAACGGAAGGACGTTTGGCCACTACGTATGATTTAGCGTGCAACAGGCCCCATACACGGCGGATCTTCAGTAGAATCGGGTTTCGAACCTAGAACCTTCCGGTTCCAAAGCCAAGACCTTACCACTAGGCCACCGTGGACTCTTCCGATATCTCGGAAGAACCTCCGTGTATGTGCACCTGATGAACGTCAAATCTGTCGTCACATGTCAAAATCCCTCCCACTGATGTGGTGCGGAAATCTGGAGAATAAGATATCCGTTGAGGTCCCGTCCTGGCGGACCACGGTTCAAAATTAAGAGGTGTGTTCCCTAATAGTTTTCTTGCAGCTTCAAAAATGGACGTTATTAGAATCAAATTAAACTCTCTCTATATTTTTTTACTGACTTTAACGTGCTTGAAACAACTGTAATGAAAAACAATTTCGAATAACATGCATTGATAACATATGGTTTGAAATAACATGCATTGATAACATATGGTTTGAAATAACATGCATTGATAACATATGGTTTGAAATAACATGCATTGATAACATATGGTTTGAAATAACATGCATTGATAATATGTAGTTCAAATAACATATAGTTTCAAATAACATATGTTTTACAACAAATGTAGAAAATATTTCAAAATGATTACTAACTGATCATTCATTTTTCTCTGTTCCTTATGTATCGATTTCAACATGTACGAGACTATATTGCAATGGTGTATAGTTTCAAATAATATACGTATCTAACAAATAGTTACAAATAAGATACATAGTTGCAAAAAGCATACTTTTTTAAATCAAGTAGAAAATATTTTTTGAAGTTAGTAATAACTGACATTTCTTTCTGTTTTTATAACAATTTCAGCATACGCGAAAAGAATACTTCAGAAGTGTTACGCTGTAATACGCATTTTGACTTAAACCCCTGAATAGATTTCCAATTTACTGGTTCTCACTATCTAGGATATCAATTTGATCCTCCAGCGGCCCACGACTCCCACGATAAAGTGGTCAGTTGAAGATAGTCACTTCGAGTAGTAACCCTTTGAGACGCCATCGAGAGAAAGTGTCAGGCTCACACTGCATCTCCACATGCATGAATCCATGGGGTGTATGGCTGGCATTAAATGACTGACCAGTGGGTCAAGGAGGCTCAGGACTACTTCTGCAGAGCCAATTGGGATATATGCACGTAAATAAATCTCATACGTGTCTGAGGAAATTTAGGTGATATTGAGGCTGTTTATTTGGTTTTATTCAATAACCAAATTTGATGTATTCAATATAATTAGCCTAGATTAAATATAAACAAAGAGACGACTAAATAATTTAAATCCCGACACATCAGAGTTATTAAGATACAGTATAATACAGTGAGCAGTGATTCCTGATCATGTTTTCAATCAAGGTTCTTCTTCAGAATTCCTCACATGTTATAAAAGACATTCGATATTTTTATGTATTCTTGACCTTTCCAGGACTCCAAAAAGTGGTAATTTATTCGTAAAACGCTGATATATAGCGTATATAAATTCATAAGCAAAAAAATATTTAAGCTAGTTTATGCCATATGTCTGCTCACTGATACACCAAAACACATTTTCTTCTGATAATCTCAAAGTACTTCGCCTGGCTAAAGAAAAATATATTAAGAAGGATTTTTTGAATGAAATAATCACGTTCCACTAAAGGATTGATCTCGTTTAATGTTCAATCTTTTAATACGTCTACAAATACATGGTACTTAATAATTACTTTTTATATCAGTTTGCTTTTTAGGGTTCATTTCTAGCACTGGCGATGACGTTTGAAGGATGGAATATACGTTATGATCCTTTTTGGAGCTGAGAACCTGTTTTTAAGTTTTAGTGTTAATTCGTTAATCATAGCTTTTTTAAGTCTATATCAAATATAGCTAAAACAATGTTACCAGTTTAATATGAATTAAAATATGATTCTTTCTTCATTCTTGGATATAGCATTTCGATTTTACTTTATAATAGATGAAATTTGATGTTTTCAAGACAACTGTTTCAGAACACTAAGCAAATTATTATGGACAAGGAATCTTCCTGAATCAATATTGTAAGATTTTAACATGGTGATGTATCTGATTCTACTCGTTATATTATCATCCAATATGTAACGTTAGATTTGACTTACTTAATTAACATGAGCAAAATTCGGAACTTCCATCAACTTTTCACCAGCTTATTCCTAAAAAGGACTTTATCCTGTTCATTGATTTATCACGCTATTTATTTTAGTTTTCAATCTTTTCACTTATATATGAAAAACAATCCGACGTTAACCTTCGAGATCGATTCAAGAACACTCAAAGGGTTTGAGACATCCCATTTCTTTATTTCCCTAGCTATAAGACAAAGTAGAAAATATTTGTTTCATATATCGTTCCAAATGATTCATGTACAAACAGCTTGAATATAAGAACAAATTTAGATAAAATATTATGTAAATAATATATTATATTATTCAGCGCATTGACGAACACATAAGAATGTATATTTTCTTACACACATGTTTTCAAAAAATTTTTATAGTAAATAATCATGAGTGATAATAATCAGTTGATACAATTTGATGAAAGATACTAATTCTAATTTTTTTTATTAACAGGGAATACATTTTTTAGAAACAAATAAGAATTCTGATGGCTTATCTTAGATCAATCAATTTAGCGATATACTGTTATTTTCCAGAATTGTTTCTACAATTTTAGCTTTTCCTAAATGTTTATTTGAAAGGGATACATACATGTACCATCTGATTAAGATTTCAATACATCTAATATAAACAACCTGCAGCAATCTCTCATTCTTTCTTACTACTTATTATCTAGTTAAGAGTCTTGTGTAATCAAAAAATCTCCATTTATAAAATATAGAATGTTCTGAATCCACTGTGTTTTTTATAAAACGCTACAATAAATGCAGAACACAACATTATTTTCCGTCCTTTGAAATACAAAAACTGACGCTCAAACGTAGGGCGTTCTTACTCCCCTAGATGAGATATTAAAATATAACAGTAATAATTTTCATGAAACAAGTTCCGTGTGTTAATGTACTGCAAAGACAGCTGGGCAAGGAGTTTGACTACTTTACAACGAAGAAAAGCCAGTAGTTTTTTCACATTTTACGAGTGGCGGACGCCCCTGCTCAGTTAAAATGAAATTATAAACCTTAAATTTGATGCCCTCTGAGTGGTTAGCTATTTTGATGTTCTAGCTTTCAAAGTGATAAAACTTGCTTTTAATTGAATACAGCTCTTTTTAACAATCAAGTCTCTTGAAATTCTTACAATATTTTACTCGATGTAGTTAAGAAATTTAAAACTTTATAAACATGAATGGACTTAAACTTTGAAGTAAACATTCAGAGAAACGGAAAATACGGTGAAACGCTCAGAGGGTCTAGAGTGATAGTAAAACCTTTTCCCAGTTAGATGGCACTCGCCAACAACCTCAAATGATTCTCTAATTAACCGCATTCGTAGTGTAAGAATTAGACTAATATAACAGAATACTAACATGATTGAAAACTATAGCCATAGCAGATCTAAAAACCCACCATGTCTGATCTTAACTTAGGACATACAGAGCAGAATTGCAGAATAATCTCCAGCAGACAGTGACGTCAACCCTGAACAAGAGCTTTAACCAGAGAGTATCTTCATCCTGATATAAGTGAAGATTATCGGACGGGCATTCGTGGAGAGCGTATAGGATCACAGTGTCTCCCCTCTATACTGCAACATATAATGCCCACCCCCCTCGTGCTTCTTACGATGCTTGGACGACTTCACCGCCTAGTTGAAATTCTGCCTTCTCATCTGAGAATATGATGGTATCCTTCCTTGTTGGTGTCAGGGGTGTAGCTTGCTATAATGTGTTTATATAGAAATGAATGAAGGTTCATGTTCACGGCTCTGGTGTGTCCCTGAAATCTGTCGGTTGTCCGTTTTCATAACAGGAAGTTCAGGTTTTATATAATATCATTCGAAAATGATACATTAACTATTGAAGAGTAGAAACACTCCTTGATCTATTTTTCCACCATGACTGTCATTTTAAATCACAGGCCTGATTTTTAGCCATGTTTTTTTTTTATATATACTTGATTCATGGTTTATTTCTTAGAAATTCCTGATTTTGATGATATAAGAGTATTTACTCACTTTTATTGTGGTACTTTTTTTTGATCGATTTGATTTCGTACTGGTGATGATAGATTTATCTTGTGTATTGATTACGGCAGATAGTATTCATTGATCATAATGGCGAAGAAGGAATGAACAGACGCTTCAACACATAATTTTGAATTAAAGACAATTTCTTATGCATTCATTGAAGTATCGTTTCCGGTGTGTGAAGAAGAAATAAGTACTCCCATTATAATGATTTTTTTGTCTTTGATTTTAGCCATGTTTTATGTCTTGATTCCTGGTTTATTTCATAGAAATTTCACAGATTTTACAAAATAATTTACTCTAACTGTTATTGTGAGAATACTTTGATCGATTTGATTTCTTACACTGGTGATGATGATTTATCTTGTGTATTGATTACGGCAGATGATATTCATTGATCATAATGGCGAGAAAGAATGGACAGACACTTTAACACGCAATTTTGAATTAAAATTAATTTTATGCATTCATTGAAATATCGTTTCAGGGTGAAATAAGTGTGTTGATTATAATGATTTTGTCTTTAAGTTTTGTATGTTTTTATATACTTGATTCTGGTTTTATTTCTTACTAGAAATTCCCTGATTTTGATGAAATTATTTACTCTGCTTTTTTTATTATTTGAATAATTTTTGATCAATTTGATTTCTTACTGGGATGACAGATTTATCTTGTGTATTGATTATGGCAGATGATATTCATCAGTCATAATGGGGAAGAATTGGATGAGCGCTTCAACAAGCGATTTGAATTAAAATTAATTTGTTACAAATTCATTTGAAATATAGATTCAAGACTCGAAATAACTGTGATTATTATATAATGATTTTTGTCTTTGATTTTTTAACGTGGGACTACGTTCCTCATTGGAGTCTCAGGAAGGAATTTGATTCACATACCCAATACGCCACAGGGAAACGTTTTACTTGGTCTACATACTCCTCTGACACTTTCCATATGTTAAAAAAAACTTATATCTAATGTCTTATTTAGAGATAAAGGGAGTAACAGCAGAAGCTACAAAATTGAAAATCAGGAATTCCAAGTTCAGAGACTACTGAGGTGTCATGGGCAAAATACGTATGAATTGGTGACGTCACATACATGAGGTGCGCACTGGTGTGCAACCATATCATCCTACATTTCATAGGCAGTTCATGATTCAGTTAATTTGTTCGACAAATTTAATGCAATAATGGCTCCAAATGTAAATTTACGAAGAAGGAAACACCAACGGATACCAAGCAGGATATAGAAAACAAAAAAGAATGGAGGTAAATTCAGAGATACGAATGAGAATTGAGAGTAAGTTCAGAAACAAAGGAGAATCAAAGTAACAGAGAAACAAGGGGAGATATCTTGAGTAATTTCGAGAAACAAAGAGAGAGATCGAAGCTTCGAAAAAAGCAAAGAGAATCACGGTAACCAGAGAATCCGAAGCTTCGAGAAAAACAAAGAGAATCGAGTAACAGAGAATCGAAGCTTCAGAAAAAAACGAAGATCGCAGTAACAAAGAGAATCCGAGATGCTTCAACAAAAGAGAATCACCAGTAACAAAGAGAATCAGAAGCTTCGAAAAAAACAAAGAGAATCTACAAATAACAAAGAGAATCCGAAGCTGGCGAAAACAAAAGAGATCACAGTAACAAGAGAACGAAAGTTCGAGAACTAAAGTCACGCAGTAAAGTATTCCTACATAACTTTAACATCAGCGGCTGCTTGAAATAGATCCGATCATTTTTATTTCTTATCTTGTAAAATAAGAGCATAATAATCAATTATTCTTAAGATTCCTGACCTCTAAAGGTTATGATAGATGATAGCGGCAAATGGGCTCTTGCAAAATTAATTAAACGCATCTTATTATTTCCATACCATAGCCTTGTGCTTTGCATAAATTTAAAATAGATAGCTGAAAGTAACGTACTTTCTTCAGCAGCAATCTAAATTTTACTTTTCATCTGATGTAAAGTTTATAAGTTTCCATATTAGACTCAGTCAGGTATTTTGAATCAGACAGCGGTAGGTAGAAGTTAATGTTTGATTCAAAAAAAACCTCTTCAACTATAGTTGATATTTGAACTGTTATTTTTAATCCTGATTCTTTTCTTCAATTGGGTTTCAGCATTTTAAAGTTGATTGTGTAGATTAACTTTTTCTTCATCGCTCTCCACCTTCGTAAATATGTAGAGTTATATATTCTGTGGAGAAATAAATTCTTCAGTTTTGGAGACAAAATGAGTATAGAATGCAAAAAGCAATTGATTTTTGATCTTTGAATCAAAAAATTTTAAAACATGAAAAAAATCACATTCATAAAGATAGAATCTTCCGATGCAGTCCTCTCTACTTGCGGTTCATTGATGTTTATTAATTTTACTATGAATAGATTTTCATTAACTGATGATAACGTTCGGTGCAATGCCAATCCTTGAATACCATCCCACCATGTAAGTCTTTCCTTGAGAGTTTGCATTTAACTGTTATATCTAACATACTAATATAATAGCCCAGATCTGTCTCTGGCTACTCGCTCTGACATCACCATAATAAAACCTCTCGATGTACTTGCTGCGAGACGTTAAACAGCATTATTTCATTGTTAGATAACTGTTTCAGTAATTTAAATTTAAAGGAGCATTGCCGTTCTGTTCAAATTTAATAGCTCTAAAATAGTAAAATAAAATTTTCTATCGATTCATGTAAATTTATCTCATATGATCAATAGTTGCCGAAATTTTAAATGATATTAGTCATATATTTTGGAGTATTTCCGTTTTTTAATAGAAAGTAATGCATCATGTCCGGTAGTATATCACGCGCATTGATATAGTTTGGGCACCAGGATGCATCTGATTATATATTGCAATCATTGATGATATAATTTGATAACATATTTTATCGATGTCTTACATGCAGAGTGCTTTGTTTGATTAAATTTCGAGAAAGAATTGTGAAATTTTAACTTTTGATTTATGTTTATTATTTGAAATTTGTAATTTGTTGAATTACAATGAAATTGCTAAACAACGAAAATACTTCTTGCAGATGATATTGTTTGCAAGGGTTTTATTGATAAAAGGAATATATTGTAATATTAAATAAAAAATTTCCTGTCATAAAACATATGTTTATTTTATTTGTTTCAATCAGTTTTAAATATTTCTCTCATATATATATCTATTTAAACACGTCAAATTTTTACACGGGAAATCTCTCGAATGCTAGAAGAGGCTAATTTAGCCTGTCATGTACCATGACGGATGATTTTCTAGTTACATGAGCATGCTCAACTATAAGCTCAAAATTACATATATATGCTATACAGAAGTATTCCTCAAGCAGAAACTTTGCCAAGTGTCCCACACCTTTTATTAGACATGACTTTAGTTGTTCCTTTAGTGCTGAAAGTTTAAATAACTAGATTGCGGATATTCAGCTGAACTCTCTATATTAAGAAATTCTTCAGAACACAAGAATAAGTGAATCCTGTTGAACACATTAAACTCAAATAATTGCTTCAAAGATCTTGTAAACCAATTTGGAGAAATCTTAGCCACACTTCTTAGGTGCTGAATTTGAGGTAAGTCAGGTATGTAGATAGTGTCAGGCAGTAATGGCAAAAAAAAAAATCGATCGGTTGTCTCTGCAGAAACGGCCCGCTGGAGTTCAGGGCGTATACTTACTTACCTTACTCAACTGTGACTTTCTGTGACGAAGAGCTGTATGTGACTTCAGTGGAGTCTATAGTGACTGACAGTCTAGTATTGTTATGGAGGCTCTATCTATCTAAAATTCTTCATTGATTTTCCCAAGTTTCAAACTCGACTGTGATTAAAGCGAAGCCAATTAATAATATTAAGTCTAAAGTTATTTTTTACC
>BGPR01020649.1:12693-27612 GCA_013235015.1 Araneus ventricosus | reverse complement strand
TTTTTTGCTTATAACATACAGAGTTTTGAACCAAATTGTGCGAAATTTATAGAATACTTCTAATTTATTAGAGAAGCATTGTATTAAAAATTGAAGTAAATACTCTGAATATGAGAGGAAATATGATTATATGTTGTAAATGATTTTTACTATGCATGTGCGAGTCGTTGTGTTTTTTCATAACTTCGAAGATATATAGGGCAACTTATAGACAAATTTCAGTTTAATACAATTAAGATTTAGAAAGATATCGGCTTTGCAGTGAGCAGAATTTCTGCTTCTTTCTAAGAGAAACAAAATGATGAGGGTTTTTTCCACAAACTGATACTTTAAACTTGAATATTCCTATAGTAATCGTTGAAATGCAATTTAAATTATGCATTTTATTTATAAGTATGTCTGGGTATTCAGCATTTTATTAAATTCTGAAAAATTATTCGAAAATTCAAATTTAATATTTATCTCTTTGTGGAAAAACCCTCATGAGAGAAGTATAAATTTTCGCACTGGAATGCCGAAATCTTTGTAATTCTATTTGGTATTCAACTGGAATTTTTATAAAAGTTTCCCTATATATCTGGCTTTGAAGTTATGAAAGAACACTATCTCTCTTATCTTATCTTAACTCTCGCACATGCGCAGTAAAATATTATTTATTGCAAAAACTCATATTTCCTCTAATGTTCAACATGTTTGTTTCAAATTTTAATTCAATGCTTCTCTAAAATATTGTCGATTTTTCTATAAGTTTCGTATATTTTGGTTGAAAATTCTGCATGTTATAAACTAAAAACATGCGGGAAATGTTTGTATTTTTAAAAAAAAACCCTCTCTTTTAAAATCTTTAATCTCTCTTTCAATCTCTTTTAAAAAAAGATATTCGAACTACTATCCCTAAACATCTTAACATGATAATGTTTTGGTTGAATCGTCTGATTGCGCATTATTTTTAAACAATATATTACAGCGATGAAGTGCACACAAATATTCCGTTTAATATCCTTGTAAAACTAAAAAAAATGAAAAGTATTGTTGTAAAATATTGCGAAAAATTTATTAAAAGTAGAGAAAAATTGTACGAAAATAAAATTAATATCACTATAAATAATATTAATGGTGTAAAATTAAATTTTTGTTATAATAGCCTCAGACATTTCTGAAGAAAAATGATTAATTTTTTCGATTAATTTTTAATTAAAACTCTAAATAAAATTTAGAAAACCCTTCCTTAGGGAGCACCAACTGACAATTTTGGTAGCTCTAGGTTCAACGGTCCGCCCTGTAAAGTGTTTTGAACGATTTTTGCATGTCACAACTCACATTTTACAGATCGTATCTAGCCTACAAACATTATCGTGTTAAAAAATATGCTATTTCTCCAGCTGTCTTTTTGATCGTATTCTCAGCTTTCTGCTGTTCCTTTGACACATTTTATTATTACATTTTTGACTTCTTTCTCTTTTATCACTTTTTTCTGATTGATAAAAGAAAAAATAGCTGACAACTTCCCACTTCCGCTCCTTTTTTCTTACTTTATTCTACAAGAAAAATTGAAATCTTAAGTAAAAAGGTTTGCAATAAATAAACAGAACTGATGTTGGATTAGTTAAAACAAGGGTCAGATCGTTTCTAATGCTCTGTCTTGATTGATAACAAATTTCAAAATTCACCTTAGATAATGATACAGTGACATCCATTTACGAAATTTTAACTATATTTTTTTCCTTCCTTTTTTTCTTCGCTTTTCACCGAGCGCATCACTTGTGCTGTACACAAGTAAAATTTGTGTACAGCACAAGTGATGCGGAACCCTGGAATTTGCTCTAAGGCAGGGGTTCCCAACCTTTATTTCCTCGCGTACCCCTTGATTAATCTTTATATTTTCGCGTACCCCCTACTGTCATATCCTCCCCTCCAGACACACACACACCAACATCAGTCTATTCAAAGTTTTTATCAATAACGTTCAGGGCTTATGTTAGCTTAAGAGTCAAATGATTCGGATGAATAATATTTTTGGGACTTATTTCTTATTTTACATTCTTATTGCATTTTTAAAACAGTATTAGTTAAACGCCAAAACAAATGAAATCAGTATTGTAATAATTTCGCATTAGCTTATAAGGATAGCTAAAAATGACACTCTGTAATAATCAACTTTTCAAGTGGAATAGTTATTAAATAGTAAGCATTAACTTGGAGAAACAAAATTCTGTAACACTTTTAATTCCTTATGTTTTGTTGTTTCCGCCATTACCAACTTTGATTTCGCGCACCCCCAACTTGCCCTTCGCGTACCCCTAGGGGTACGCGTACCACGGGTTGAGAACCTCTGCTCTAGGGCCTTCTTAACAGGCGAACTTAAACAATCCTGTATAATGTAATAGTTTCATTTTTCTAGGTGTATACAAATATTTCTGATATTTTTTCACATCCTCACATGTGAAACATTCACATCGTTCATGCACCATGTGGAAAATAGATGGTGTTGCTTGCTAAACGACGATATTTTCATTCACAATCCATTTCAAGTACTATCGCATGTTAAACATTATAAACTTCATCGATTATTTATTTAAATTGGGAAAATGAATATGGTAATTCTGAAGTTAGCTATTAATAATAGTGTGTGAAGTGTTCATCTTCCACCACAACTTGCCGTTTTGGAAGTTACTGACAAAGAAATCAGAAATAAACAGCTATGAATATGGTAGTTCTGAAGTTAGCTATTAAATAATATGTGTGAAGTGTTCATCCTCCATCACAACTTGCCGTTTTGGAAATTGCTAACAAAAAATAAGAAATAAACAGCTGTGAATATGGTAGTTTTGAAGTTAGCTATTATTTAATAGTGTGTGAAGTGTTCATCCTCATCACAACTTGCCGTTTTGGAAAATGTTGACAAAGAAATCAGAAATAAACAGATGTTTAATTCTTTGGAAATACAGAAATCTTGCTTGAAAAAAATTAAGAAATCAAGAACAGAAAAGACAGACAGAAAAATTTACGGGAAATCGAGGCTTGCATGTTTTCATGGAGTTTCTCAATAAGTTTTGATGTTTTAGCAAGCTATTGTCTTGAATATAGCTATGATAGTTATTATTTTGTTAATTTTTGAAAGATGTTACTCAACTGAGAATCAAAATTGCTCCAGATATGCGACAAGACGCATCCATGCAAATTATACTTTACATTAGTTGCAGATAAAAGGAAAAAGTGAACCGTGTAATTCAGAGAAATGAGATCTTTTAAGAAATAAGATTTTATGTACTCCTATATCAAATTAGATAACTTAAAAATTGTTTCATTGTGATTATAATGTTATTACTATAATTTCATTTGTTTTGTAGGAAATTCACAATGTCATTGACCATAAGACGTTTACGAGCTAATACGTATAAATATTTCCTATTGTTATCTACGCTAGCGTGAAATATTGAGACAAATTTACATAAAAAAGAAAATACCGACGATAAACGTCCAATTACGAAATTAAAGGAACCTGGAAAAATGTATATGTTACCGCTAAAGCTCGAAAGCCGTTAATATGCACATTATCTAGCTAATCCGCAGATTAACTGATTTGCTCCGTTAACGTGCAGAATCAAATCTGTTACCGCTAAAGCTCGAAAGGCGTTAATGAGCACATTACCTCGCTAATCCGCAGATTAACTGATTTGCTCGTTAACGTGTGGAATCGAAAGTTTTCCGCATTTTACCTAGGCAATGTGCACATTAGCGGCTTCCGTATTGTTAAAGTTCAAAAGTTTGGTTCTCTCATTTCGTCCAAGTCTCTTTACGTCAAACAGCAAGAAAACAATCCCTTGGTACTGGGCAGGGTTTCAGAAAATGTGACTTCAAATCTAAATGTACCACAAATAGGTGTGCTTCTTGCAACAACCAATTTCTATGTTATTCAAAGTGTCACCAATCTTTAGATTGCATTAATAAGTAAGCATAACTTTATTATATGTTTTGCAAATTCATTTCCTTAATTGTAATAATATTTTAAACCGTTTGATTCTTTGTATTATATTTTTTTAATTGATTGATGATTAATTCTATCAACTAATTTGGTGATTGCTTGATTCGTTAGATATCGAAAAATAAAAAAAATAACATTATGTTAATTTAAGCGTACAGAAACGTTGCTGTTGTTCCAGCAAATATCTGATTTTCATTTTAACGAGTGCCTAGTAGGTAATGTACAGATTATCTAGGTAATTTGCAGATTACCTAGGTAATTTGAGAAATGAAATAACTTCCGGCACTCTAACGAATCACCCTAGTTAATCTGCACATTATCTAGATAATCTGTAGAATAACTGATTTCTGCACTTTAGCGGTAACATTTAAAAAGTTATCTCGTCAATATTTTTTCTCTCTTTCCGTGCAACTGTATATTTTGATGGTCTGAACTTTTTTTATTCCTTTGTATGATCTTTTATTAAAAAAATGTTCAGTTAATTATGATAATTTCATTTTCAAAACATTGATAAATTATCTATGCTATGATACCAGAGTAATTACCGAGCCAATTTCTTACTTTGATTGCTACCGTATATTTAAGAAGGAAAAAAGTTTTCTTTATAGTCTCAATAGCATGCACAGAAATAAATACATCCTCACTTGGCGGAATGGAATAGACGAGTTTTCTGTTTTGTTTATTTGCGGTAAAGTAGGTTTTCCGCTGGGCCCATCAACTTGCGGTGATAATATTAAGCCAATGGGAATCTCCAAAATTTCAACAGTCTGTTTGAAGATATTAACTAATGTTTAAAGTGGAGTCTCAATATTTAGACTTAAGAATACTTTGAAAATATTAATGTTCCTATTGTTGTTGCGTTCAATGTTTACGAAAGATAAAAGCCTAATTTTGTGGAAAGGTTGCCATAATTATTCTTTATCGCTCTTTTTGGCAACTTTTAAGGTTTGTTCGTCGGTAAAATTTTTTACTAAACGATTTAGCTAATTGCAATCGTTCCATTTAGAATGTAGCCGTTTTAAGAGTTTTTTTAACCGATTTAAAAAATAAGGATTACACAAACTCAAAGAGCACCGAATTCAACGCTTTATGTGCTAAAGTAAGAACTGATTCGAAGTTTGCGTTTGATACAGTATCCAAATGAATTTATCGATTGCTTAAATCGGAGGGTTACCGGAAAACGGTCTGTGAATCCAAAATAAACAAACCAGAAAACTAGTCCATATGAGTGTGAAGAATGCATAAATTACAAAGTTATGTCATTTTTATCAAGAACGCTACTGGCAATACAAAATTCAATAAAAACAGTGATTAAAAATATATTCCACATTTTCATTCGATATGAACAGCAATGCTTGTGCTAAAATAATCTTTCTAAATATGGGTGCTGTGATGTATCTATAATAGAAAAGGCACGAAATGTCGGTGACGATCACTTGGTTTGGCTTAGCTACGTGACAAAGAGATTCAAACTATACAATCTGTCTACAAATTAGCATACACAAAGGAAAGTTTTTTGATTCTGTGATAATTTAATATCAAATAGGAGTTATAATAGAATTAATTTATTTTTCTAATATAATATTTCAGCATTTTTTTGTTTGCTTATTTTGAGCTTGCTTTTTTCTCTACGTGTTGGGAAACAATTAATCTTTTTGCTAAATTATAGGATCTTCAAAGTATCCAACGGACGTTATTGCTATTTGAGAGGGTGTTTTATAGCTGAGTTTAAGCAGTTTCTTTTCTTTTTCATTTTATGTTGACGACGCGGAAGTCGCTAATATCAAATAGAAGTTATACTGGAATTAATTTATTTTCCACTTTTCGGGGATCTTCACTTTCGTTTTCGTTGAAAAGGTTCTTTCTTTTTATTACTTAATTTTGAAATTGAATATTTATATATTTTGCAAAACGAAAGTTAGTGTCAATTGATTGATCAGGAGATTTTCTACTACAACTTTCGCTAATAAGTCTGTGATAATCATATCTGAGATATTGTTGGCAAGCTAAAAGCCCGTCTTAGATGGGCACAAATCTTCTAGTTTTTATAGAATACCGAAGATGTCTTTTGATAGTGAAGCAAGTTGGGAGGTCTAAAGCGTGGAGATTCGTCAAAATCTGGACGACAATCTTTTTTGATATTTGCAGCAATTTCTCTTTGATATACTTCTTACATGGGAAAGGGAAACAAATATTCTAGATGAAAAGCTAGTTTTAAAAATCTTTATTTCCGATGTCTCGAGGGAGGTGCTTAAGATGGTCCAGGAACAATCTTCTAACTCTAGCTCGACAAATTCAGCAGCTGTAATACCGCTGATAGCGGGACGGCTAGATCTAGACAGAGGTTCACGTTGAGTAGTTTGCCATTGTTGCTTTGTCGAGTCACTCGCACTCCACGAATTTCTGCTTCCGTAGCTGCCGACTGGAGAAAAAGAAAGCAGAAACACACCACCAAACCCACCAAGAAGATGTGAGATTTCATCTACAATACAAAGACAAATACAAGTTAATATTTAATGAACAGAACATCTATTTGATCAGTGCCAAAATACATGTTATCTTTAAAGATGTGCACATTATCATCTACAAAATAATTTTCCTCACTTTTCCAACATCATGTCCAAATAATTAATATGCGAAAGTATGCTGATTTTTGATAAGCATATTGAATTATTCTATTCACTTGATAAATAAAAATAAATAAATAAATAAACAACATTATATTTCAACAATTGTCAGTATTCATTTTTTTACTTATACTCTAGTAATTGTCCCGAAAAATTAATCAGCAAATAAATATTTTGTTTAACTAAATGTCAGTATATTTTATTAAAAGTTTGCTGATCATTATATGAAATATCTTCTAACTTTATGAAATAAATGTAAATCTTTATTTTCAATTTTAGTATCTTGTGTTACTGAGTTGTTTGTTTGAATATTAATTGTATCAGAAATTTAAAGAAAAGAATGAATCCCAAAACTGTTTGGGGGAGGAAATAAAGAAAAAAAAGACTTCCTATTTATTGTTTTTTCAACCAAACTTTTATATGAGATTATTTACGTCAGTGGTTTATTTAGTGGTTTTCGTTCCTTTATTACAGCCAACAATGAGTGCCTATATAATATAGAGCGCATCAAAAGTTTAAGCACAACACTAATTTTAAAATAAAACTTTAAATACTCGCTCTGTTTTAAATCAGTGTTTATATATACAAGAAAACTTAGAAATGAAATTATACTTCATACAAACATATTTTAAACTTTTTTTCAACCATCAAATTTAGCAAAAATACAACAATGGGTGTGTCAAAAGTTTAAGTTCACGAGACATTTATTCACTTACAGTCGTATGAAAACAAAGTATTAATACATGATTATTGCTATCTTTCAGTTCTTCAAGTAAAGAATATTGCTTACGATTTTCATAAATTAAACGTGTGAGGATACCCCATCGATTACTATGGAGTTGAAATCAGGTCTTACGGCTGGCCAGTTCAAAACCAACACCATGTTGGATCTAAGCCACTATGATGTTGATTTGGATACCTGAACTGAAGAGTTTGCACGTTGAAAATTCCAATCTGTTCCATCGAAAATCTCACCAGAAGAAAGCAAATGATTTGTTGATATCTCTTGGTAGATTTCAGATTATTGCTGACCACTTAGGAAGGTCAGGAATATCTGACCATTGAAATAAATCGCTCCACATACCATCAGAGGTTCACCGCCATGTTGTCTACTAAATGGAAATCAAAGTCATTAAAAAAAGTCAAAAACTAAGAAAAATACTCTGAGAGAATCGAATTAAGCAAATAAGGAATCCATTCTATTCCACTTCATCAAGGGCTAAGGACTATATTCGAAATGGATTCAAAATATTTGGGAAATTTTTCTGTAAGAAGTTTGCATTAAGCCAAATATAGCTTCTCTTAGCCCAAAATTACCCAACAAAAGACAAAGGACCAGTACCATCCAATAGGCATTATTTAAAAAAAAGGAAAACCAAACACAAACATTAAAACGCTAATAAGATTGATTTAAAAATATTAGCCAGCTGACTGAATAACAGCCTTCATAAAAATAAATTTACCCCACGCTTAGAAGAGAGATAAAATATCCTTACTTTTATTACAAACCAAAGCGTACTTCCCACCTAAATAAGTAATTCCTCACTTTTTTCTTTGTAAAGAAAGACTAGAACCATGGCGCCATCTGTATTCGAAAAAAAGACAAAACAGAAGGAGAAAAAACAGGAAAGGTAGGGAATCAAATTATTTAGACAAATTAATAAAAAACTAAAGCTGAACATGTTCCTTGGTTCTTTCTGAAGATCATGACAACTACATGCAATCCCAACAGGACCTTGCAAATTCCATTTCTTTTCATCGTTGAATATGACATTAAGCCACATATCACCAAATGCCTTGTGCTGCTTGGCCGATTGTAATCGAGCTTCTTTATGGCGTGGTTTCAAACAAGGTAATACAGCCATCTTATGATTTTTCGTAAACCCTCCCCCCGATTCAAAAATTCTCCTATAAATAGTGTTTTTTTTCGAGTGGGAGCTAGTCACTCGTGGACTTTCAGAATGAGATTTTCGTTTAAAGTCTTCACCACGGTTCCAGATTTGATAAATTTCACCTTTCGACCTTTTTAACTCAGCTGCAATTTCAAATATGGAGTTCTGTTTTGTTCTCATACACCAGATTTCTACTATTTCCTCATAAGGAAATTCTTTAGACTTAGCCATTTTGAACTTACGCCAAACCAACAGTCAGGATCTTCTTATATACCTACAATATCATATGCGCGTGCAACATCTTATGTGATTTCTTCAATATGCATAAATATTTGTGCTTAAATTTTAGAACCGTAATTTCGCTTCATTCTTAAAGCCTATGATTAAAAATAAGGTTTTAAAGTTAGCAAAACATACATATAAACGAGATACTGAAATAATTTGAAATTTTATTTTAAAATTATTGTTGTGCTTAAACATTTGACACGCACCGTACTTTTTGTGCACGTTGTGTGCATTTCGTTCTGTTGTTGCTTGTTACTTTTCCCAAACCGTTGATTCAATCTAAACTTGACAAGACTTTGCTTTCGTTCAAGCAAAGATCTTATTTTCACTTTAACGCGTGGCCAGTAGGTAATGGTGAGAAATGAAAAAGTTTTCCGTACTTGAACGGATTGGTATAGTTCAGAATTTCTCAATCTGAGGTACGCGTACCCCTGGGGGTACATGAAAGTAATGTTGGTAATGGCGGAAAACACAAAACATAAGGAATTTTTTTTAAAAGTTGTAAAATTTAGTTTCCTCAAGTGAAAGTTATACAAGTACGAAAACTTACAGGATTACAGGAAACAAGAGCACCAAGAACTCAGTGTTAAAGCCATAAAAGAGATATTTAATACCTTTCACGAACACTCGTCTTATGCTTATAATAATAACAAATATCACAGTAAGTTTGTCGCTTCTCCAGACTGTCCTCATTTAAACGTTCGGATTGAACATTTGATAACAATGCGTGAGTAACTGTTAACTTTCCCATAGGTTGATGCGAAATTATTTCAGTTCTGTTTTCATTTGTTAGGACGTGGAACTAATATAATTATTCAAAACGGAATAAAATATAAAATTAAAAATAAATCCTACAGATGCTATAAAGATAATTCGAGTCGTTTCACTTAGGCTTATCTATCAAGCAAAGATCTTATTTTCATTTTAACGAGTGGCCGATTAACTAATGACGGCATTATTGCCTCATGGCTAACGTTTTTGAGAGTCTTTTTTCTGAAACAAAAATTGTTTTTGTTTGGTGTTATTTTTTTGCGTGTCGGAGTTTTATTTGCGGGTATTCCTTCCTTTTTTCTTTCAATTCTCTTGGAATTTTTCGGGTCACGAGAGGTCATTATTTTTTTTGGGACGAAAGCCAGGCTTCTCGCAGGAAACATCCCTTTATTTGAATCTCTGCCTGCAAGAGACCCTTGAGAAAGTCTGTAAGGCCAGATTCTTTTTACTTTTTTTAAAAATTTAAACTTAAGGGTCATTTTGTGTTTCTTGTCGTAAAAAAATTGTCGAAGCTATTATGATGTTTTTCTTTCCCACGAGAAAAGAGTCGAGTACCTTTCGCTTCAACCGCAAAGCGCAAGCCAACTACACCTGGTGGTCATTAAGAAGACATTCGCGTAGGTAATAGCTGCAAGCGGAGAGCGACCACAATTCACAGAAATAAATATCTGTCAGAGAGCGCATTTGGATCGGCTATCAGGAGATTAGCGGTGCTCTTTCATGTCGCACCCGTACAGCTCCTGCGGTTATGAAACTCAGGAACCATCCCAGGTCGGAATTGACCATTGGGGACATGTAAGTTTATTCGTTGGTCGCCCGGGAGTCCGATTGTCCAGTGGAGTGAAAGGACGGCGGAGCTCCACACCTTGAGGTAGGGACAAAAACGGGGGTGTTGGAGTTGTAACGAGGACAGAGGTGAAGAACCGAATTAGGGAGGCTCGAAACGGCGTTTCAGTCTCCGGCAGTGCAAAAGAGCTGTGTGACCAGCTCTGAATTAAAGTCCCGAATTTATTCGGACATAGGCATCGAACGCTGAGAATCAGCAATTATTTCCGAAATCTCGGCTTTTCGAATTTCGAGCACTCCTTGTAGTCTCGTGCTTAGGCTATCACCAGGATAGGGAAATTAGTCTGGATCTCCATCTCTTGTGGAACTCTGACTCCATCGAACTTTTAACTTAAACGAACGAACTGTGTTTATAATCATTTAGTCCAGATTTCTTATGTCTATTTAAATTATAGCTGTGTGTGTAATAAAGTACTTAGATCAACCTAAGCATTGCACTGATTTGTTCACACTTCGTCGCCCATAGGTCAAGACCCCACACTATTAATATTATTAATAAAAACATTTTTACTCGAAGAGATGGTTGGAGAGGGATGATGACAGTAGGAGGTACGTAAAATTAAAAAGAATAATCAAGGGGCATGGGAGGAAATATAGGATAGGAACCACGGGTATAGTAAATTTTCATATTACATAGATAATCTGATCAACACTTACACAAATGTTACTGTCTTACACTAATGTGTTTTTGTCACTTGTAAAGCTAAATATAACCATGAGACGAAAAAATAATACAGTTCCCTGGACGTCGTTTACACTTTTGAAGTCATTCACAATGTTTGGGAGGGTGAAAATAATCCTGTCATCCTAGTGCCAATTATCCTCGCTACGCCACTGCCCTGTATTATTTGCGAGGAGTTGGTGAATTTATCTCCCTTTTTGGATCTAAACGAGGACGTCTATTAAGATGCCATTTTGAATCCTGACTAGCTGATAAGATCTCCTATTGAAACCGGAACCATACTCACTAAGGATGGCGGTTATTGCGAAAATAACCGGTTTTGGTTATTCAGCTTTTTTTCACCTCCATTTTAACCTAGCGGTTATCACCGCTCAAAATAACCGTTTTTAAAAATAACCAGTTTTCGGGGGTTTTTTATAAAAAAAACAAACACCGTTTGTAGACAAAATTTTTTATTAATATTGTCCTTACAGGAAACAAATCCATTGGCCAATATTTATCTGTTCATGAAAACTCTTTCAGTAATCCGCCAACCAACAGACACCTCGAGAAAGCAGTTGTCGGTGACTGGCCTAAGATGATAAAATTCAAAGCTTAATAACTTGATAAATTTTAGTCTAATCGAAACTAAAATCGAGTCTGTCTTCCGATCTGGTGTTTTTTACCCGGTCATTGGATTTAAATAAAATAATCTGTTATAACTGGGAGAAAAAAATAACCAAAAAAAACTGGTTAACCGAAACAAAAAAAAAACGGTAGGTTTTTCCCATCCCTAATACTTACTAAACTTCAGAAAACTATAGAAGGGCACTTAGACTGAAGTCTTTATATGATTGAAATTTAAAAATTAGACAGTGTTGCTCAAAATTAAATTAGAAATAACGTTTATCAGTAAAAACTGCATTTTTAAAACAGTTGTCCAAAATGTGGATTCAAGATTTCTGGTGTTTTTGAAGAGATACCAGAAAATTATATATCTGTTCGTAAAATTGTACTAAAGAATGAAATTTAGGGACAGTAATATAGCAACTGAGAGTCGTCAGCATCAAATAAAAATGTGTGACCGCATTTTATACATCGAAATGTTATAATAATAAAATATGGGGTGCAACGTAGATCTACTTCCTCGTGGTGCACCCTGGGCAACGTTCCCTACGGCTAAGGTGATCTACAATTTCGGCATGCCCTTCTGCACCGCTTAGGCATTTCTACCGACCCTTTTTGCCCACTATGCGATTCTGGAGAAGTAATAGAAAGGGACCACCTCCGATGTGGGGCTCTTCAAGGACTTACGGAGGTGTCGAGATATTGCGAAGCGAGAGCGCTTTTGGGGCAATGACTTCGGTCTTCTGTTTTTGTTACACGTTCTTTTGTAAACTTTTCTTGCCTTGCCATTGGAAATAAAATAAAAATGTTGTAACAATTCACTATGGGGAATAAGTGAAAATAGAACACGAGTTTAAAATTGCATGGAACAAGTAATTATATCCAGAATCTAAAAGATTGTCTAATTTGGTTAACTATCTGTTCTTAGTCTATTATAATATCACGATTTTCATTTTAACAAACAGTTTAACTGGACATTAAAAATCATAACATGATTATTTTTAATAATAATAATAATAATTCCTTAAATAAAGCTTATCGTTTTGCAGCTTATAATGTACCTAAATAACTGCTGACTAACTCAAACGTTCACTGAGGGAATTGCTGAAAGAATAACTGTATTAATTATGAGCTGACGAGAGATGAGGCTTACAGTCGAGTACCGCTAATCCGGACTCGATGTGACCGGACCCTATCCGCATCACCAAAAGTCCGGATTAAACAGAATTTGCCTTAAAATGCACATAATACGTAATTCATAAATACATTAACTTTACCTACAGCTTTATTTTAGTTTGAATACTACTGTATACATGGACCTAAGTTTATAAACTGTGAACTGATGTAGTATTAACAGAACAAAACATTTTTGTACATAATCAAAATACATACTTTGTACATAAATAATATTTTTAAAACTATCCAGATTAACCGGATGTCCGAACAAGCGAGGGCTGGATTAGCGGGACTCTATAGTATATCAATAAGTTAGATGAGACCAGGCAGCATTCTACGAACGCAAACTTTTATTAGAATCTACCAAGTGCTAAAGAACAAAAAAAGTGTAGGGATTTTTTAAAACTGTGATTCATAAGTGTTTGACTTCGGGTGAAAAAAGTTGCTGCTAATTTTTAGAACCCCTTTGTGTGACAGCATTTTAATATTTTGTGATCACTTACTTAGAAAGAAGTTTTCTACTGGTTTTATGAGAATACCTTATTATTTGCAGGTAACGGGGACAGTTTATGAAAAAAGGAATCATTGAAATAGATTCTGCGCATGCGTATTACTTTTTTAAACATGTGGCAGACTGAGCGAACATTGGTATATCAGATGTAACTATAAAAGGTTGTGATATTTGTTGATAATAAAAAAGCATTTCAAAAAGATTAGTCATTCTAAGAATATTTTCAAAAAGAAATTTATAAAATAAAAAAAATCGTTTGGCACGAGCACACATGAAAAAGTAATAGAAATCAAATTATAATTCCACAGTATTTTTTTTAATTTTTTTAAAGTTTCATAGAGACAATGAATATTTTTTTTAAGAATTTGACGCCATTAACCAGTTTAATGTTACTGTAAGCAGATTAAATATTTCATGTTAAAAAAATTGTCTAATTCTGGTGAAAGTTGAGAATAAGTGTTTTTGTGGAAGGAAAGCGTCACTCTACTTCGTCTAATGTCTTTGAATACAATGCATGATATTT
Source organism: Araneus ventricosus (assembly GCA_013235015.1). Classification (NCBI taxonomy): domain Eukaryota; kingdom Metazoa; phylum Arthropoda; class Arachnida; order Araneae; family Araneidae; genus Araneus; species Araneus ventricosus. Next base: position 13,708 of record BGPR01020649.1, on the reverse strand, counting down.
TAAGAATTCGATGCCATTAAACAGTGCAATGTTGCTGCAAGCAGACTGGAAATATTTCATGGTAAAAAATTGTCTAATTCTGGTGTAGGTCGAGAATGAGTGTTTTTGTGGAAGGAAAGCGTGACCCTATTTCATCTAATATCTTTAAATACAATACATGATATTAATGTTAACAAATTTCATCAAAGTAAAAACAAATAAATATATGTAAGATAGAGAATGAAGACAAAAACTGATTGTGCTAACGAACACATTCATTGAATATATACGTTTATGCGTACGTATGGAAAGGATGCGTGCGAATTTATCTTCGACATAGTCTTCATCCGATTTTTAAGGCATAAAAATATAACCAGGAGAAAGCCGGAAAGAAAGAAAAATCCTCACTTACGATGACATTACCTACCTCAGTTTTTTAAAGCATAATAAATGCAACGAGGGAAATGCTGGAAAGAATGAAAGATGATTACTTACATTTTGTGTTCTTTAGAAAGCTGTAAGCAAGTGCACTTATTTCAGTAATTTATATATTTTATACAATGAATGACGGTCCCTGATTTTACTGCATCATCTATTCGTCGGGAATCCAGAAAAATAATAATTTTTACCAATCGATGATTGATCGAAACCATTATAAATTACAACAACGCAAATACATGGAAAATGCCTTGTAATGCAAAGTGGCGGAATAGAAATACGCCGTTGTACAATACGATCTCTTCTTAGATAAAATGATTCATAGACTATATTTCCCACTTCCTGACGAATCATAATATTTTTGGGTATGATTCAACATCTTTTTCGTTATTTTAACCAGGAAATCTGATTTGTTTTACATTCGAAATTTAAAAAAAAAATACAGAAATGATACCGCCTGAAGGCAGCATGATACCGCGCTAAAAGTTTATTCTACTACTTCGTGTACGATAATATAAATAAATTACTGCACCCAGCAGCCTTGCTTGACTAAGGGATCTATTCTGGTACCCGTGGTTGGGTTGGGAGTTGGGGTTGG
>BGPR01020649.1:0-12593 GCA_013235015.1 Araneus ventricosus | reverse complement strand
CCCCCCAACCGGGGGTACCAGAATAGACCCCTTAGATATTTGTCTGAGTGCCTGTGCCAATTTACTTTTCCTCAATCTGACTATAAAACGGGACCTTGAAAGCGGTATTTAGCTAAACAGCATTTTAAGTCTGATTTCAGAAGCTACTTATGTAGATTAAGGGTTTGGAGTGAGTTGGAAAAATTGTTGGTGACTTGCGGGTCTATTCTGGTACCCCCTAGACTAATTTTGAGGTTGGATGAAAAGACTTCAAACAAATGATTTTAGCTCTGTGTCAAATGAGGGTGATTTAAGGGGAAGAGGCTATTTGGTAGGCGCGTATGGGTATGTACGAGTACATACAGTTCCTTCCATTGTGGACGAAGAACGTTTGACAGCTGATGATTGGTTAGGAAATCGCTTGATTTAGTTCAAAAAAATTCCTAGACAGATTCTGATTGGAACCTGTCTGAGAATTTTGGTTGGAACAGACAGATTCTGGTTGGAATCTGACTAGGAATTTTGGTTAGAATAGACAGATTCTGGTTGGAATCTGTCTAGGAATTTTGGTTGGAACAGACAGATTCTGGTTGGAATCTGTCTAGGAATTTTGGTTGGAACAGACAGATTCTGGTTGGAATCTGTCTAGGAATTTTGATTGGAACAGACAGATTCTGGTTGGAATCTGTCTGTTCAATTTTATCTATTTTCAGGTCGCTATGTATGGAATTATTTCTCACGTACTTTGAAGCATTCGTCATGAAACGAAGAATTTTATTCTGTAGAATTTGAATATTCTTTCTGGGCGTTTTAGCTGCAATACTCCAGATTTGTGCTGCGTTTGTTAAATTAGGACAAAAGACTTGTTTTTCTATCTGGACTTTGTTTTATAATGAGACCGGGAGGCGTTTCTGCCAAAGAGGGGAATGATATGTAGTACCCTAGTCGCAGAGTCATCGTTTGTTCAAGATGGGGTCTCAACTTCACCTAAAGCTAATCGTATGCTCTTTAGATATCTGAAGACTGAAACGTGTTTATGCCGATGTTATATAATCCATTACATGCATATAATTATATGGAATGGAAAGGCAGAGATTGAGGCTCCGTACGGAATATAAGCATTTGAGCATGCAATATGATTCTTCTTCAATAACGCTGATGTAGCATCAAAGGAAGATGGGGTTATAAAATACCAAATCCTCTTTATGGCTCTAGATTGGGCGAACACAAACACTGAAAGACTGAGCGAACTTATTTATTTATGAATCAACAAAACAATATAAATAGAAAGCTTTAACAGTTAAATTCACCTGAATTAAAAGTAACCGACAGAAGTGTTTCAACTCCCTTCGATTGTCGGTAACTTTACCTCTTCGGACCAAAATTATCTGATAATGGCACTTCGTGGAACTCATTCTTCTTGCAACAAAGGTTAACCAATTTCACCAGCTAGCAGAATTCTCACTCTCTGGTTCAACAGGCAGATTGCTTACTAAATTTCCCTCCTATTGATATGCACACGTTACGAAAAAATCACGTAAGGAAAAGAGGAAAGCATCTTTTCCAGAGACGGTCGTTTTATTTTATAGATTTTATAATTATGATGTACCCGGCAAAATGCTATTTTCTAGGAAAGCAGTTTTTATCCCATCTTATGTATCCAATATCATTATAAAAATATTTCCACAATGGCTTATTCCATAACTGTGATATTTTATACTTGTTTATTTAACTCTGTTCATTTTTGTGAAGATGAATTTTTGTAAACGAATGATTATTTACCGACTTCCTATTGGGCTAAAGTTCTGAAATTTTGTGCAGTGGAGTATTCTGGATGACAAAAGAGCACTTCAGTATGTTAAAAAGTTAGTTATCTATTACTTTTAATTTAAATTTCATTTCATATAACAACGGGTGGTCTGAAAATATTGATTGCCAGGAGAAAATGAGAGCCCACTCGAATCCAGAGTGGGATCATTTAATTTATACTATTATAATAACGAACAGACAAAAATCCCAAAAGAATACAAGAGTTGACACTAGTAAGTGAAGCTATAATTTTTGCAATATGCAAACTGCCCAAAATAGTCTTGAATTTCCCCCTTTCTCTCAAACTAAAGCTATAGTCATACATGTGGTGTCTGGGTATACTAAAGTAGCTCTGCGTTACGGAATGAGACCTATCTAGCGACAAAAGTCGAAGTAATCATTCTTAACTTGAAAACGGCATGAGATAGGAGAGAAAACGAAACCCCAAATTATAAAGCATAATCGATTTTGTATGAAAAGACGCTTTCTGCACATTAGAGTTAAGAATAGAAGCGCGAAACCAGCGTTTATTTTCTGGCGATTTCCAAAACTGTATGGTTACAAAGCATGGAAGAATGGAGCTCTTACCTGTCATAAGCTTTATTCTTTTTTACTGCTAAAAGTACATCTGGACTGCAATTACTAAATAAAATTCTTGGCCGACAAACTTGTTGGTGAAACTTCTGCATCATACATTAACTGACCTGCGTGTTTGATTCGGACTTCGACAGCACATCTAGAATTTTCAATCCTAAAGTAGTGGGCATTCAGCCTGTTGTGAATGTCTTTATACGGCAGGCATGCGCCGTCTGTCCCTTCCATCTTTGCAAAGTTGGTTGACTACTACAGTTAAAAGATAGCAGAGATGTCATAGACTTAGATAGTTCAATGTCAGTCACCGGTGATAGATTTCCATTCGCAATGGCTACCGATCAGCAGAAGCCGATGCGTTTTTTTCTGTTTTCTTTTTTTAGTTTTTCTTGGATATCTCGAAAACTCTTCAGTTTTCACACTACATGTGAATTAAGAAATTAAAAAGTATAAAATTCCCTACAATTAATGCTTTTATTTTTCTTCCAGTTTTAATACGTTTGGAGACTAAACATTTTGATAATCTAACTTACATAATAATTTTTTGAACTGTGTTACATTTGATTTTCTTTCGTGGAACCAAAGACACGCCAGACGTTCCTTCTGCTGCACGGTACCCATTTTGACACTCGCGCTGGATTGCGCAGATATAGTACGCCGTAACGGCGCATTACTATTTGAAAAAAAAAAAACTTTTTTGCGCTACTCTCTCACTTTAAAAAAATGAATTCGCTACATTGTAGCGTTTTTTTTAATTAATTTTTAAAATGGATTCAATAATTTATAACCACTCTGTAGTTTTATTTATGAAGCTAATGCTTAAACAATTTCTTTTTCTCCGTTATAGACTAACATTAGATAAAGTTACCGATAAGTTTAAGTGACTTTTTGCATACAATTGGATTTGTTAGTGCCAGAGAAAATCCAACGATTCGTGCTGTGAATTCTATATTTTTATCTAGCTTGATAATGCGGGTACCTTGTGGCAAAATGTCAGTCTTGTAGATAGAGGATAGCGTATTCGAATTCCAACGTCGCGGAGAAACTCTATTTTAATTCTATAGATACCAAAATTCTGACTAGGGTAATGCGGAAGTCTGGACGTGGATACCACACCACTGGCGCCACTGTTATCTTCTACCTGTGCTTCCAAACTATGAGAGACGTTACGGATTTTAAGACGCGTTCTTAAAACACAGAAGTGCGTCCCCTCGTCTACCCCGCATATTTCCACTTAAGGTTATCAGTTATTATTCGTAGTAAAAAATGACCTTACACATGGCCTTATGCAACTAAAACCAAACGCTGTCAATAACCATCAACACAAATCCAAAATGCATTTCCAATTAATGCATTAAATGTTTTGTCATTGTGGCATTTTGATTTCGTAATTTTAAATCAATCGTTAATTGCAGAAACCACATGAGTCATTTCCCCCCCTCAAAATTGCTCTTATGCTGTTCTCACACTATAAAGAAATAATCGCATCAGGAGTGAAGAAATGACAGGAGACAAGTAAAGTCACATTATATGTATATAAAATCTATCTGGTACAATAACTATTAATAACTAATTTAAAAAATTAATCAGTTTTTTCAAGCTCCCAACATTCCTCCTGGCATTTCCAAACTCCTACAATTCCACTGAAATTACAATGGTTGAAAAACATTCTCACGAATAACTTGTCAAAAACCCGACTTCGACTCCTAATGCGCTTAATATGTGACGAGAACAATCTCATTGTAGAGGATAAGCATTGAGCACGCATCCACCCAGACGACACAAACTTCTTTTTTTTTCTATTTTCTACGTATTTTTTTCCATATTTTTCCCCCATGTTGTTCTTATGTTTGTTATTTTAAAAGTGTATGTTTATTTTTTTCATTATTATTTGTTGTTGTCCTTTCTAAAATATCAAATTCACCTCCATCCATCCAAACCGGAAAGGAGCCAAATAGCTCTAAACACGGCGATGCAGGTGGTGTAATGTAATGTGAAAAAGCTCCCAACATTTGATACCATTGGCTCTTATTATTTCTACAATCAACGATTCATATATTACTGGCGATGATGATTTTTATGGCATCTCAAAATTCAAAATATCTCCTATCAAATACCACTTTGATAGTCGTGCTATTTTTCTTCGTGATTTCTACAATTTTTTAAAAAAGTTTATTTATTTTGGCTATGATAATGAATGCATTTTATATTTTTCTTATTTATCATTGATTTTACGAGAGAAATTCTTATCTTCCTATTCTTCGTATTCACAAATTTTTTCTTCTTGCTGAACACCCATGTACACCAGCTGATCCGAGAACTCGTCGTACAGTTTCTTTGAAATAGAAGTAGAAAATTTTTCACTAAGCTTTCTAGAAATTTTTATAGCTCTCAGTAGTGGATTCTTCGTTATTCTTCTCAGAATGAATCTCTGATCACGTCGAGTCACCTTTGCCGAACGACCACTTCTTGTCTCTTTCCCCGTTCGGTTTTCATTTTTAAATGATTTTATCACAAAATAAACAGTGGAATTGAATAAATTTACTGATTTAGTAATATACATTTATCACTTTTATGTAGAAATATAGTCAGATTTCTAACATCATTTGTTATTTCCCTACACTTACGAGTCATTTTTAAATATGTAGAATATTTTTTTCCGAAATATATATGCAAAGATAAAAGCCAAACAATATTTAAAATGTCACCACTAAGTGGGAATTAAACAAAGACGATTGTCGATAATTTTTTTGATGAATTTATTCTAAAATGTGTTGGTGTCCGATCACTTTTGTGACTTCTTTTCTCTTTGTCTGTTCACATTTTCATTTTTAGAAAAAAAATGATTGCATATTTAAATAAAAGCATATGTTAAGTCTTATTCAGAATTAAATTGAGATTATAATGAAAAATTATTGAACATATTTTTTCGAATTCGGCACTAGCAACAGTGTTACAAAATCACCCGAAGTACCCGATCACTATTAGGAGCCGCTGTATATTATATATAGAAAAGAGAATGTTTAAGTTAAATCTGATGTTCACAAAGGTATCTCCATAACTGCTTTTTTTACGTCTTTCTAGTTGTGAAAGCTTTGGATTGAAATCTAAAATCAGGTACAACTGCTTTGCCCTAAGCCTATTTGCCCTATCGCAATCCCGATTCCATCAAGAACCATCGTATTACTTGGAACTGTGTTGGCATTAAAACAGAGGCAAGTCTTGTGGAAACGGGTATACCGTATTCGGGATATCATGCATTTCGCATGACGCAGTTGACAGATACAATAAAACCTATTTATAACTATATTGTAGAGGCCTGGAAAAAATATCGTTATAGAGAGGTTATCGTTATAGACAGTTTGAGCATTTGCGCAGCCAATGTTTTTGTCTGTGTGCATGTACAAATATGCTAATGAATTTTATTGTGCTTATTGATTAATCCTACAAATATTCAGCGATATAAAATTGTGTTTTACAAACTTTCAATTATTTAAACTTTTTTAGGAACTTCAAAATGAAATGTCAAATTTTAGTTAAAAACTTCTTCTAAACTATTTGTGGCACCTTTAAACCGTTTTCGTTTGCTATCACTTGACTTTATTGTACATCATCTTCAAAAAAGTAGCTAAGATCGACTGAGAAATACTATATACAATTTTAGCAGCACCAGTTGGTTTTAGTCCTGGATCAATAACCGAAATTGTTTGAAGCTTTTCTTCAAATGCCAATGTTTTACGCTGCACCTAGATTCAAGGCTTTAACACATCAAAGCGAATTTGAAGGAACAATTGGTCAGTCCGAAGTGCTAATTGCGACTGAACGGGTTAGTGTCCACCCAGAGATTGAAGCAGAAAAACATCTGTGCTCTTTCAAATCGCTAACACTCCCCCTGCACCAACCGCCGGAACCGCCTGCTACAATAGGTTGCGGTTTCTAGCCGTCTCCCTTTGTTTTCGTTGTTATCTCACATTCTGGACCATAAGGTGTCGTTCTCCAAGGGAAAAGAACCCGAGATTGTTCCATATCAGTTTTCTAAAGAGGTGCAATTATCGTTATAGACAGGTGAGTCTTTAAAGTGATTATTGCTATAGGAAATCAATATTATACAAAGAAAGCCAAAAAACAAAGATAAACTCAGAGGTAATCGAATGAAAAAAAAAGCAAACAAGGAATCCATTCTAGTCCATTTTTTCAAGGGCTAAGAACTTTATTCGAAATGGATTCAAAATAATAATTGGGAAATTTTTCTGTAAGAAGCTAGCATTACGCCAAACATAGCTTCTCTTAGCCCGAAATTTCCCAAACAAAGGACAAAGGAGATCTGTACACCAAAAAGCATATTTTTAAAAGAAAGAGAAAAAAACACAAACATCAAAACGCTAATAAGATTGATTGAAATTATCAACCATGAGTAAATAGGAATTCCGACGGGACCGAAGAAAATATCGTTATAAGCAGGGTTACCGTTATAGACAGTATCGTTATACACAGGTTTCACTGTAGTGTCCAGCCTATAAACATTATTATGCTGAAAGAAATCAAAACACGATAAATCTGAGGGACGTCTAAGCTATGGACTTCCTCTACCATTTATCAGTCTGAAAAACTGACCGCTAGATACTTTCTTAATTCTCACCGATTTTGGACTGGGGCTTCTTTGTCCTGGAACCACATTTGCAGAATGAAAGTTCTTTTTTTTTTTCAGCAATTTCGGAGCGCTCTTTTTCAGAAGAATATTTCACATGCGAATAAATAACGCAAAATTAAAGACAGAAGAAAAGACGCCGTATATTCAGAAATATTTTCATAAGAAACGAAGCATGCTAAAGAAAACGAAACTTGGGGAAGAAGGCCAGGCCATGTTTCATGTTGTTCCCGTTTGCTTTTCGTCGTGATTGTATAAGAAACAAATTTACAGATACTTTGCCAAACTTTATTCATGTAAATCAATTGTTCCTTCTTTTACCCTCTTTTGTTTCCTTCTGTAATTGACTTAAATGCCGTTAAGATGTTTTTGTAACGCTTTTTATTTTTAATGTAATTTCTCCAATAGGTAAAAATTTCTTTTATTACGCGACCCGACTTGTATTATGCCACTAACCTTTTATTTTCCAGTCAGCAATGGAAGATGAAAGCCCCCTGAGTCTAAGTGCCTCCAAAGACCGCCCTCCTTCATTGGTAAATTTACAGACAAACCAACAAAATTCCGAACATTCCAGTTAAAAAAGGACCCTGTTTTGCTCCGTCACTAAACTTCAAACTTCTGAAATCATGGGATGCCCAATTGAAGAGTTAAAGTTATTAACACAATACTAGTCGATTCCGTCCAAACCATCAGCACTCGGTTACGCAAATACCATGATTTTCCTGACGCCTCTAGAGACAAACTGGCGATTCAGCGCGCCAAGAAAATCCGCCAAGACAAAAAAAAGCCGCCAAGCGGTGTGCGTATAACAGAAAAATAGCCAATGTACAATGTTTACAATATTAAGTTCCATGAGGTTCACCTCAATTTGTGAATGGACCTTATGCACCGTTTGGGTTCGAGAGTATAAAAAAACAGCTGTGGAGGAATAAACAAAACGATCGGCCTATAAGAGACTCAGAAATAAAAGCAGTTCTGAGTCAGCTGTTTAAGACGGACCAATGGCTGTCTCCGGCAGGTCACGTGTTGGAGTATGTGACGTCACATGCATAAGGTCCATTGACACGATTTGATCTTCGCTGACTTAAACCACTGTGATGTAGTTTGAAATTTCAAAGATTACTGAATTTTAGATTGAGGGAAAGGTTTGATAAAATTTATTTGCTAGTTTTTGATTCAAACTTTTTTCTAAAAAAACCCAAGTCACTGACTTAAACTATTTTGACTTTGACCGGAACGTTCTCTGGCTCGCCTAAACCCATCTGCTTCATTTCTAATTGATCTCTTTTAAATAATTTCATCCACAGTTTCATTGTATTGTAAGAAGTATTGTAAATTCTTCATCTTAATCTTCCAGCGGGGGCTCTAAAATTTTTTACACGAGCGTGCGCGTGTCGTAATTTTTACAACACAATAAGTTTCTTAATTTTTACCCTTGCAGTTGCAAGTTACTTCATTATAGTAAGTAGAGACACATCATAAATGCAAATCCTTTCATCAAGAGTGAAAATAAATTTTTATATTATTTGCAAAATCTAAAATTATACTGAAATTAGAGAAAGCAATGAGATTTAATACTATTATTTTCTGAAAAAAGGTATTAAGCAATATATAATAAAAAATATTATAATACCAACTAAGATTATACAACAAAAACCTTCTTCTTAGGTTCTTATCATTGCCTTTGAATTCAAAACATTGACCTTTTACCAGAGAGTGACGCTTACAAATGTACTATATATTGTACCTACTGTATTTCATGGATTTTGATGATCGTTTTATTTCTTTCAAACAAATCACAAGCTCTTCTTCTCAATTCTGGTTGTTATTCACTTGCTTTGTCAGGTTGCGGTGTATAATTTAGATTTAAAGACATGACAATGTTATATGGCGATGATCAGATTTTTTTGGGCTCGAGGAGTGAGATTTTTTTCTTAAGTCTGAGATTTTCGGCTTGATGGATTATTAGAAATTCTTCGGCTTAGTGGATTATTGGCATGCTTATTAAATATTTTTGACAATGTAAAATGAAATATTAAATCGCTGTAAAGCGCACTGGGCATACAATTATCTAACTGAAACGTTAAGGCGTAAAAAAAATTTCCAAATGACACGAGTGGGCCTGCGTCGTAATTTTTACGACAGAAGCATAAAACAGTATGAAATTACCTTGAAACTTGGAGAAACCCATTTAATACTGAAGAGAAGGGTCGCATGAAGGAGTAACAATGACTTGCAGACAGTTTTGACTCCGAATCTGAGACCAAGGCATGAAAAATCCTGTTTGTCGTAAAATTTGTGCCGGCGCGCCCGCTGGAAGGTTTAACTCATTTTCGAGTAAAAGTTATTTTACACCAAAAAGAATATAGTAACAAGCTATGTCTAGGAGGTTATGCCTAAAATGAAGGAGGTTACCGATTTTGTTTTGTAAACAAACCGATCGTTGCCATCGGCAAAAGAGAAATTTACCTCTTTTCTGTGCCACGTACCTTAAGCGTATTTTATATATAGATTAGATGATTAAAGACGATTATTTAGGACGAGTATTTAGGAGAATTTCAATGTTGGGATGTACACAATGAAAGTTAAACACAAAAGTTTTCAGAAGGTATTTATTATTCAAGAATATCTGAGAAACCTATGACACATTTGTGATGTTAGATGGTAATGTTGTTAGAAATGCATCTAACCCAGCAAAGTCGGTAGCAGTTCAGCTAACACAGATTTTGGAACTTTCACCTGCACCAGACAGATGTCCAATTCGATGTCGTCACTGCCTTGTCGAGTCACTCTGGAAGCACGAGCCACGCCCTCCGTCGCTTCTGCACGTAAAGTAATGACGCTCAAAGCCAAGACGACCAAAAAGATACAGGGTTTCATCTGTAGAAGAAAAATACAGAAAAACCAAAATTTACAAAAAAATATTTTGAAATAATTTTAAGGTAGTGAAACAGTTAGTTTTCTGGAATAGATCCAAAAAGCGAAAGTCATTGCCAAAAATAAGAAAATCTCAACTTATTATTGATTAATTAAGAATCTAATTCAGAAGTTCGAAATAAAAGATCTATGTTGCAAATTGCCGTCCTCAAAATTATATCTGCACCGAATTTGGTAGATTAAATTGTCATCATAATAAATACAATGTTTTGAATTTTAAGATGGTGCAAAAATTATTTTTAGGTCTAGTAGGAAGGCATGTTTGAGACGTATGCTTGCTATAAAGCCACTTTGTCTCCAATTGAAGAAAAACATTTGAGAACAAAGTCTCGAATTGAGGACTGAAAATGAGAGCGGGCATCACAGCCCACTCGCAACGTGTTGTAGGTTTATTTTTATGCTACAATATTTTTGAAAGTTATCGCGGAAGAAACGTCAAAATAGGTTAATTTTTAATAAATTAAAATTAAAATTAAAATTTCAAAAAATCGTTCGGAGGTGCACATTCCCACGCTCGAAATTATATCTTCGCCGAATTTGGCAGCTCTAGTTTTAAAGGTTTGCTCTATTGGTCGCAAATAAATAAACCGACAAATAGACTCAATTCTATTTATTATAGGCTGATTTTATAGTTTATAGCCAGACTGTTTATAGTCTGATTCCATACTTTTCACTCCACATAGAAGTTAATTTGAGAAAAAAAATTAATTTGAAGGTTCTATAATACTTATAATACGGAATTATAAATTAAAAACTATGCAGATTAATATAAATAAATAAACCGACTATACCTATATCGACTATACTCAACCGATAATATAAATAAATAGATCGGCAGATAGACACACATTTGCATTTATTATCATTTAAAGACTAACAACTTTTGGTGATCAGTTTGGGAGCCGGGAATATCGGTTCTGTTTCATTTCGATTAACTCTCTGAACCCGGCTAGAGTGAGAATTCCAGTACCTCAAAAACTGAAGTAAATTTTCGTTCACGAAAACAGAATGAAATCCTTCCGTTCTTTACATAAATTCCAGGAGGACGACACCCAAGTTCCGGCGATCAATTGTCAACAAAGAAAGAGACCAGTTTTCTCCCGTAAAATTCAGTCAGACGCCCGAAACCGCATGAGTCCGGCATCTGTCGAATGGGTCGGTTTGAGGCGGGTTAGGGCTCATAGAGTTAAATCTCTTATGCCCAGCTTAATATGTACCATTGCCTCAGAAAAATACTCTTAGACTTCATATATTGATAAACCAGCGGTTGCTAAACATATTTTTCCTCCAATACCCCTTAATATGTCTTTTTATTTGTGGGCATATTTACTGTCATCCCTTCGAGCAAAGAAGTTTTTTTAATGATTTTAAGGGCTTAGATTAGCTTATGGGTCAAACATTTTGAATTAATTACATTTCTTTGATTTATTTTTGATTTTAAATTATATTCCATGCTTTATTATAGTATTAGTTCCACGTGTCCTAACAAAGGACAACAGCATTGAAATAATTCCGCATTAACTTATGGCGAAGGCCAACAATTACTCATCTTGATAATCAACTATTCAAATGGAAGATAATTTCAATGCAATCCTTGAGCTTGTTTCATGGGACTGGGTTTTAATTAGGTTCAAGCGAATACCGATATAATTTCATGTCTGGCTGGAGCTGCGTCAAGTTCTCTGTGATATTTGTTCTTAATATACGCATAAGACCAGTGTGTTCTCACCACAAGCTTTGTGCCCTTAAAAGAAATTAAATATTTTATTGATTTAATTTCCATCCTTGGTCTTTTCTTTCACTGCTACCTAATAGTCTTTTGGACGTGTGTAACTTTTAAGACTGCGTATCGAGTGATTGCCGAAGGCTGGAAGCAATTCACTTTGCATCTTGCGATTTTTACAGTCTAATGTGCTTACTTGCTGCTTTTATATTGTTGGATCATATTATACTAATAAAGCTTTGTATATAAATAACAGCTCGCTTGGCTCAACGGTATTGGAACACGTTAGCAAACGTTGCATCTTAATAGTGATTTTAAAAAATTGCACACCCAGAAGGTTAACCCATACGTTTTTAGAAGTCTTGCAACATTTCTATTCATACTGGCAGACTCGGAGGGTTAACCCATACGTTTTTAGAAGTCTTGTAACATTTCTGTCCATTCTGCCCTATAGAAGTCAATCTACGTGACTTCACAGACTTTTGAACACTTAATCGTGTTTTTCATTTAATGCCTAAATGATATTGTTTTTCGTTGTACTGTAACTTCTTTTACTTTTCTTCCTTTTCAGTTTTTACTATACGAAGAGAAAGTATTACAATCGACAAAAAATTTACCCCGAGTCTTTGATGAATCTCCACCTTTGAGAAGTCCCCGAGTTTGAAAAAGACATTATTGAATTATGCCTGCCTGTCTGTGAACACGATAACTGAAAAGCTGTTCCATCTAGAAGTAGGAAATGTGGTCTTTATGCCAAATTTTTAGATTTCTGTGAATTTTGGTCCATATCCGTCCACGGGGAGTCTCTCTGTCTCTGTGCATGTGAATGCAATGACTAAAAAACTGAAAAAGCCAGTTGAATAAAATTTGGTACGCGGATTTATCATCGGAATTGTAGATCTATAT